>JZLH01S0178142.1:1212-13209 GCA_001188425.1 Eucidaris tribuloides | reverse complement strand
ACCAATAGCTCCACACAAAATCAAATAGAGCCTGAATCTGTTGTAACAGTGAATAGCCATTTCTTGCGCAACCTAATTATCAGGTCCTTTACAAAAGTGGGCAGTGCTCATTCAAGCATAACACAATTTCAAATTCTTTGGTGTCATATGAAAGAAGAGATTTTCAGCTTTCCATATAAACATTTTACAAAAATTTGAAATAACACTTATTTGGGAGCCATTTTAAAAAGTGTATCGGTTTTTTTTTTCTTGGGACACTCGGTATATTGACAATATTTGCCCACAAAATAGCGCGTACATTCCGTATTCTTCCTTTGAAGAAAGAAATTGATGAGTAGTAAATTACTTGTGTAGAAGACAGAAATTGATGTAATTGATAAAATGGATATCTAAGATCTCTCTTCATGGTACAGTTATTTTACAGCACTGGACGTACAACACCGTTCAAACACGGAGTACGGAATCTAAAGAAAGTTAATAAGTGCGCTGTTCTTGCATTTGCACACCAACCAACCTGCGTCGTATCTGCGCTTTAGCAAGTAAATTGATTTTCTAGTCAAGTGAGAGAGCATTGCATTCAAGAAAATTTGCACCCCTGCTGCAGTGACAGTTCGTTAGGAGGTTGAATTAGACTAAGTCAGATGTAATAATAGAATAAAACAAAGGAAATAAGATATACGCTAGAACTGGATCATGTGGCCAACTTCCATACAGTTTGTGTTGAGGGATGTATATCCGGACGCACGGCGAGCTACTGTCACACTGAGCCGTCTAACGATTCCGTCTGAAAAAAAAACTAAACGAACGCGTACGTTTATTAAACGTATAGTGGACTTTTTAATCCGTTTTCAACTGGATTACAAACGTATTTAGACGTGACAGGCGGTGCATTTCCGTTCTGTTCAAATCAATTGTATTCCATTTTCCACCGTCTGACACCGTCTGAGGTAAATGTTTTAGACGGAGGCAGACGGAATCGTTAGACGGCACAGTGTGACAGTACCTTAAGGGTTAGACCGGCTGGGGTTAAAATCAACGTATATCATATAGACAAACCCTGCATGTGGAATATAGAGGGCGAAGGTTCTATTTCTTCTTCTGTTAATAAAAATGTCCGCGTATTTACGTTCCTGCACCTCGCGCGCCGCCGCAGCTATCTATAACAAATATTTTATGATTGTATTATTTTCTCCAATATCGCTCAATGAATCATAAGAGAAAGTTAATAAATCCAGTCACTCACTCATCCATTCAATAATTCATTCAGTCATTTATTTAATCATTCATTCATTCATTTATTTATACGTCCACTTCGCTTACTTCCTCGAGTCTCCCCTCCTCTAATAATGGGCGCGCTGTGGCTATTTTTCTTGTTGGCGCGTGAGCGCTATGCAGTGGTGTACGTTAGGTTTACATATTGACCTTGAATCACTAATCCTGAGTCCATTGGATATCTATGTGTGCCAGTTGAACCTATTATTTTAATATCTCTTGATCCCCATCCTTTTTACAGATGATTCATATTCTGTTTGAATAAAAATTGATCCGAGCTTTGTCGGTTGAGACAAGGAAAACCATATGAAATAATCTACCGCTTTCAATCAAAAAAAAAGTAAAACAGTGAAACATTTTAAAAGAACGTATGAACAGCATCTCTTGGATGTACTTCATCATTTCATGTTCTTTGCAGGATTATGGTACATGTTTCGTCTTATTGTATGTAAATATGTTATGATTACACTTTTTTCTCCTCGTAGGAAGGGGTCATTTCCAAAAAGCCTATTTCTGAGCTTTGCATTACTCCTCCACTCATGTTTTTGTATATTTTATGTCATTTGTTTTGATCATAAATTGTAATGTTTTTAATGTTGTTATTTTGAAAGTGGAAAAAATGTATTGAATTGAAATAAAGTATTCCTGTATAATGGAAGTCATTTCCTGTCCTAACACTGCATCTTATTTAATTTTGAAAAAAAATCTCACTTTGTAAAAATGTAACACATTTTTCAATATTTTCTCTCTTTGTATGATAGTCATGGTATCATATTAAAAACCGTATTACACATACAGTGTAAAACATACATTGAGTGCTACTTTTTTTATTATTTTACATACGCATCATGCATGCTTCATTACTTGAGGAGTATTTTTAAACACTTGTCGACTAAAGTGACAGAGTGCCTTTTCTTTAAAGTGTATTCTCAAGGACCATAGCAACTAAATTGAAAAAAAAACCCGGTGATTACTTATAGAATAATGCCGCAACTTAACCTTTCTTCAAACATAACGCACACAGGCAAAATTAATTCAAAAGCGATTATAATGGCCTCGAGCCGATATCCATGCGAGAAAGCAAAATGATTGAGTAGAATTGAATTTATGCGCCCATTTCAAAGATCTTTAAATCCATAATATTGACTGGAAACATATTTCCAAAGACATACTTGCAAGCAATGTCAAATTTATGTGAAAGGGTCCATTAGCGCAAATGTATGCTTACAATGATTTGAAAAGAGGTATTATTGCCGTTGAAATATCCTAAGCTGTCATTTTTAATGCCATTATTCCGTTAAGGTATATGCCTGTTATTTTTTAGACGTAGTCACAAAAGCACTAATTTGTAAAAAAAAAAATAAATAAATAGTCTGGATAATTAAGATTGCTGGTAGTAGCTAAGTGTTTTGGGAGTCAGTGGTTACATAGAGTGAAATACATTATTGCTGGAGACGATTTGATTTCACTATAACACATATTTTCCAGAGACTCGAACACGGGTTAACTCATACTTAGTCTCTAACGGGAACTGCCTGTTTATATTACAAGAATTCTATAATTCCTTGACGTCAGACTTAGGTATATATGCACACGAACGATTTGGACTCATCTCAAATTTGACTTCGGGGCCAACTACATTGCATCATCTTGTGTACCAGAATTCGAGGTGAGTTAATTATCGTAGTTCATCGAAAATTTGTATCAACGCGATCAATATTGAACCAAAAAAGTCAATATCACGTATTAAAGACAGGCTAACATTGTGGAGCTTCTGTGAAAAAAGTTAATCTGTGATATCTGAGCTCCATAGTGCTTAAACAAATAAATGCACAAGATTGGAAAGTTATGCTGCCATTGGCAAGATATGCATGCCCTGAGTACACCATACGTATAAATGATATTTTGACCATCTAATTTACATAATTTTCATAAACCGAACGCACCTATACTCGTGCAGCCAGTAGTCACAAATATCTGTACCTATAACCATGTCAACATGCATACTTGTGTCATTGAACATTATGATGATCACGTGAAGGAGTTATGCTACGGTCACAAATACCAAAAAATGGCCTGCTCGGCGGCTGGGCGGTGAATTTTTAGAAAATTTAATCCGATCACCGAGCGGCAGCCGCTCAGCCACCGCTGGTTTGTACAGCATCGATCGGTCGCCACTGAAGTTTTAGCCCGTAGTTAAAATTCTGCCCGGGCATCGACCTAATCGAACGATCACCGTCGAACGATTTATCGAAGCTGCTAAATCAAAGGCTGCCTAGCGATAGCCACCCAGTCGCCAAGCGATTGCCCGCTGGGAGATCGGTCGGTCAATGGACTGGTGAATTCTGAAATTGGAGGCATCCAGATGGAGCATGCTCAGCATCTGCCAGGCCACCACTGAGGCACTACTCAGCGCGCTCCATAAAAAGACAACAGCTAGATTTCTGTACGAAGTTTTCAAAAAGACCACATGCATCTTTTACAGCTATCATAGAATAAAAATTTCAAAATCACAGAAGATTGAGGAGAAACCAAGGAAGCAGGAGAAAAAAGAACTGTATTGTTGATGGCCAGTGGGACACCCACACAACTATAGCCAGGTTGCCAGTGAAAAAAAAAACAAAACAATCCTGGTGGGCCCAGCGGTCCGCCGCCAGTACGCCCTTATACCTGCAGGGCCCTACCGATCACCGGCGAGCCAAGGGTGATTCGTAAAAGGTGTCCGATGGCTGGTGGGAAACCGCCAAATCGCCCAATGGCCAGTTGTGACCGCTCGGTAATCGGTCAGTCATCAGTGGGTCACTGGTTGGTCTCCGCGCGGAATAGCTCCCTCAATTTTGCCTGTTTTTTTTTAAACCTAAAACCGAGCGGCGACCGACAGGAAATCGACAGGTCACCACCGCGTGGGCGTCGCTCAGGTCGGAAATCGCTGGGCGATGCCTAAATTCCAGCGACGACCGAGCAGGCTATAACTAGGTCGGTCGCCGCTTTGATTTGTGACCGAAGCAGGTTTGTAATTCCGTGTACACAAAATTAATTTCGTATGCGTGAGGGGTCATTATTTAAAAAATAAAGTTAGATCCGTTTATCCTAATATTTGGTGCATTTTTCCTCCGAGAAAAATCATTATTCATTAGGTTTGTTTCTCCGAAAACAAAACAATGAGCTCGGAAATACCCCCCAAAAATGAATATAAGCAAATTTATTGAAAAGGAAAACGGCTGTGTTAATCCTAAAATTTAAAAAAAAATAATGACTTTTAAATCCTAAAATTAATTAAAGATTCATTAAAGACAAAAATTAACATTGTGGAGGTTCGATTAAGCAAATTGTCAAACTTTGACTTTTGAGCTCCATAGGCACTCTTTCATTTTCGGGAAAAAAAATGCACCCTATTTGAATGGACAACACCTCTACCATTTCAGAAAAAAAAAATTGATTTTGGGATGAAAGAACCTAATACTTGTCGAAAAGCTGAACCTTCAGACTACTGAAACCTCTTTCTTTTTCTGAGAAGCATACCTTTGGTATTAAGAGCTAATTTTCATTTTCGGAATAAAAGCCATTCAGAATAACGGACCTTTTGAATAATGTACCAAATATTTGAATCAACTGACCTTATTCTATTTTCTGAATAACTAATTCCCACGTATACTGATTCTTTTCGAATAAATGAAAACCTTCGGAGTATTATTTAGACATTCTGAATAATTAAGCACTGATCCCCTCCTTTTCTCCCAAATATTTTAAGAACGTTCGTTCACGGATGTGCGTAAAATTGCTACAGTTTTTGTGGGCTGAAACATCCCAAACGCTGTATTGAACCATGCAAGGTCGCATCATTATACCTGATACATATACCCCGGCATCTTTATGTCCGTGATATTGAAGAAAGCATGACAAATCTTTCAGCTCAGTGTCCTATAGGTCTGGATAAGGTGTTTGGAATTTGAATATAGCGATACAATTACAGACTGTCCACACTCAGGGCGAAATGGTGATTGAAACTGACTGAAATTCTAATTGGTTTCAAGTGGAACCATTTTCTACTTTATTTTGTTTGTAGTTGGTAGCAACTATATTATTTTGGAATTGAAGTTACTCCAAATGGCTGATTTCTCACTGAAAGCACATATTGGTACCAATTAATTATGTTTCATTTGGATTGAATTGATAAGAAAAGAAACTCAAATCGAAAGTTAAAAGCTAATCCCAATCTCCATTTGAAAAGCTTCATCCCAATTTCTATTTGAAAGCTTAATCCAAATTTCCATTTAAAAAGCTTATAGATAGATTAGCCTTTCCATTTGAAACCAATTGCCAAATGTTTTGTATTGCAAACGATTGTCATCTAGTTTCAATTGGAACCGTTGGCAATTCGTTTCAACTAAAAAATGTCAATTTGCTATAATTTTAAGAAATTCCCGATTGGAAACAATTCAAAGTAATTGCCAGCTGGTTCCTGTTGAAACTAATTTACATCCAACCGCAACAATTGCATTTGAAATCAAATTATACTTAAGAAAAAAGGAAGGTCTTTATAATTATGATTTCGATAGAAAAAATATTTCGTAAACAATTACCAGTAGTATAATCGTGACAGATTTTTATCATAAGCTTTTATATTACCAATTTAAACGAATAAAGCACGATTGTAAATTCCAAATAATTTACATAATATAGCGGTTATACTTTAAGATTACAATTTTTTTATGGATCATAAATTACTTCTGAATAAAACCTTTAAAAAGGATTACTATACAACATTCTAAGTTTCATGAATAATTTACAAATATTTGCATGAATGATGTCAAAATGCTGATAGATTAACGCAGGGACACAATGATTCAGCAATGGAAATGAAATAAAGTTATCGTACGAATTGTATAAGTAATCATAAAATTAAAATGTATTTACTGATTTTCTTTATTAGTAACCAATGCTCGCTTGGTACCACCAGAAAGACTATTTAAATCTTGTTAAAACTGTATCATACTTAGTATAATTATACCACCGGTTAAAGGGCAGTATTTCACAATATCTGATAAAGTGTAACTGGAAAGCAGCAAAATTATCACCGCTGGTCACGAAAAATCAATTTAAAAAAAGTTTGATTTCGCATTGAGTTATGTCTCTTGTTTTCAGTTGGTCAGCTATACATGTAAATTTCAGTAGTAACCCTAGCCGCTTTATTTATTTAGTACTTTCAAATTAAAGTGATTTAAGTCCTGTTTTTAAATGCCCGTGCATGTTTGTTTGTCAGTAGTTTGTTTACTTGTCCACACATTTGTGTGAATCCACGGTAATGCTTATTTTAGAATGCATGACAACCAAATAGACAATGCGAAACTCATTCATCAACAAGTAAAAAAATAAGGGTGACTTTGCGAACTTGGGTCTTTTGCACACCCGTTAGTCACAAGCTCCTATTCAAATTTGCATTCATGGTCAACCTGCTGAGGAAAAAGTAGACATGACTCCATTTGTGACCCGTCACCACGACACCCTGATAAACTCGCACAACTAAGAGATATTACTGAGTAGAAGTAATGAAGAATGTTAATTCTCACAAATCAATTAATGACACTGGCGTAAAATCCGCGGGATGCGGGTTATATCCCGCCCCCCCCGCACTTTTTGAGGCGCGGGATGGCTGTACAATCATCCCCTCCACTTTTCGAGACAAACAATATTTTCATTTAATATTCAATAATCTATTTGAAAAATTGCCTAATATATGAGATTTTCGTCCTGAAATGCCCTTTAATAATGCCCTAGAAATACGTCCAATTTTAATTCTAAAACTCAACGGCTCCTGCTGCCGTCGCTTCGCTCCCTCGCTTGCACTTTCCCTCAATAATTTGAACATTTCGGCCCGGAAAATTCCTGCGTATGGCCTCGTTTTTCAAGGTAGTCTCCACTGCATGATAGTATAGTTATAATCGACCATTTTGAAAATGTGTATATTTCCGACTTTTAACCTAGATTTATTCAAAACATTGGTTTTAGAATGAAGTATTATACTGGCAGAAATGCAGAGACCAGCAATCCCAACTGCCCGAATTAAAGAACACTGTCGTGAATTGGGAAATTGGGAGGAAGGGGATTGAGGGATATATCCCACCACTTTTCGGGAAGGAGGGGGATGTTCTGCAAATATACCTCCACTTTTCAACAAGTGTTTTTGTGTTTATTCAATTATTACTAACATTTATATATTTTTTTGAATGCTAAAGATATTGTTATCTGAATATCCTGATGTTTCCAGGTTAATATCTTTCATTCATGTCCATTACTAACGTGTTTTCCATTGGTCTAAATCGGCATTCTATCCATATCCCTATTCAGAGCACAGATAACGCAAAATGTAGGCCTGATTAAACATCTTATTATCAACAAAATGTAGAAAACGAACTTAGATATTTTCACATGACGACATAAGGAGCGCAATCGTTTTCTTTAGCAATTGTCAATTTTTCCACCTCTGATAAGCCTCTCCTGTGACAATGGCCTTTTTTTTTTACATTTTAGAGGCACCTGTTCTAATTTAGGTGCCGCTACCGCCTTTTATATAAGTGATACTGTTTTTTTTAAATGCCTCCTTTCCTCTTTACTTTGTGCCCCGAATTTGAAACGACTTAGAGCAACTTACTTTTATTTCTTTCAGGCTCGCTCGCTACATTTATGTTTGGAGATCTTTTCAGTCTCTGAATTTGAGACATTTCAGAAACATTTTCCACTTTTATAAGATGTTATTAGACACCATGCATTGTCACAGGTCCTAAAAATTTTCTCTCTCGCTTCGCTCGCTCGTTTATTGGTATAGGCCATGAAAACCCAATTGCAAAATCGAATGTTATGATATCCAGTGTTTTTATATTGCAGCAAAAAGATCGAGAAACACATTATGTGAAAGGTCTAAAATGTAATCACAATAAAAGCTATATGCCAATTTTAGGGTAGAGATAGTGGTATTTTTTTGCACGTTTTAGGTGTCTCCTTTTCAAGAAATAGCCCTTGATTTTGGGGTGTCCCCAAAAATTTTGGGCTAAAATTTGGAAATTTCATCGATCCTTCCCCCCCCCCCCCACTCCTCGGAACGGATTTACGCCCATGTTTATGACCATAACGTGATGCGAAGTGTTTCTCTTTCTATGTAATGTTTCAAAAGATTTGCGTTTTTTTATCAGGGTATGTTGGTGACAGCTCACATTTCAACGAGTATGGTCTTAATTGACACTTTAAAACCTACTGTCAGACCAGGTCAGCATATTTCCCGATCAGAATCTTAAATTCCCATCCAATTTTCTGGGAATTATAAATTTCTCTCATTGACTTTGTACATGAAAAAGGACGGACGGTGTCTGGGATGTGTGACAAAAACTGGGAAATATGCCAAGTCAGTATTGACTGGTCTTCAGTTTGCAGCTTTTCAAATCACACTTTATCCAATATTCTAAAATACTGCCCTTCCTTAGATGGCATAATCATCCCATGTATATATTTTCTGATGGTACCAAGCTTGCATTAATTATTATAAAAAAAAACAGATTTTTTTAACTTTTAAAGGAAGTTATAATGACTTTGCAGTACTGTTTTTCTTATGAGAGCACTGCGGACGAATCGTTCGAATCTCCCGGTGATCTAAGAAGTAGGTAGTGTACACCAATGCACTAAATTAACAGCTCGATACTTAGAATATTGCAGTAACAGGTGACCTTACAGGATAATTGGAGTAAAGTCCAACGTTTCCAGTTATTTTTTTTTAAGTTTACTGTAACCGGGTGCTAATTTGAATATTGAATTATCGATTGTCTCCAAAGGAACTAGGTTGGTAGCAGTTGGTATATTGTTTTAATTGGAACCATTTTCTGTACATACCATATACCCTACCAATTGCCAACTAGTTTTAATATTACTCAATCAGCTTCTCGTCTTGGAAAAGGTACCAGAGTACAATTTAACTAATACCAATCTATATGGACAGGCCAGGGGACAGATACGTGATCCCCCCCGGGGGGCCCGGGGGTCACCGGTGTATTGCATCCTGCGGGGAAACCCACGGATTCCGGAAACTTCGTTCACCTTCATTGCAAGTAACAGACACGTCACGTTATAAACGTATGATATCTTATATATTTTTGTATCTTTCTCCTTCCTGCAGAAATACTTACACCTGAAGAGAATGTCGTCTAAGAAAATAATGCAACTGTCGGTCAGCATTATAACCATCCTAAAAATCTGTATGGTAAATACCCAGGACGTTCGAGAAGTTTCGACAATGGTCTATCAAAGGTTTTACCCAACTTTTATGGGGACATCTACGTCAAAGCTCGAAAATGAATCTCGAAGTAACGATACCACCACGGAAGCCGAAAAGCAACAGTTGTTCAGCACAAGTATTCCTGCTTTTTCATTTACAATCTTAAAGGAACCACATGGCTTGAAGATGGCGATGGCGGACAAACAACCCGTCCTGATCTTGCCGAACCAATGCCCGATTGGCTGTGGCGCCCCCTGCCGTGGTCGGTGTGGCTCGTGCTCGAATTTATTATATCGATTCTAGGCATCGTCGGGAATCTTTTCGTTATCGTAGTGTTGTTTTCGCGTAGAGCTGCAAATCGATCAACTGATACTTTAATCGGAGCTCTAAGCGCAGCAGATTTCATGACATCAATTTTCATCTTTCCCGTAAATGTCGCCTATAGAGTACCATTCTCTCCCTTAGGTGAACTTTACTGCAAAATCATCTTCCCCGGAAGACTGATGTGGATATCAGCTTACGCGTCTGTCTACACGCTAACAGCAATTTCGATCGAACGATATATCGCAGTTGTCCATCCGATTCACTCTAATCGATTACTGACAAAACGGCGGTTAGTCCTTTGCATTGTAGTCGTATGGTTGCCGGTACTGCTGCCAATATGTTTTGGTTGTTAACGCTAACTGTTGATGGTAACAGTAAATCATGCACAGTTCATTTTTATCCAGCAAAGTTCGAAAAGTTTATGGGTATTATAACGTTTACATTAATCTTTGCTTGCCCTGCACTGATCATGCTGGTTACCCAGGGGCTCACGGCTCGTGCCCTTCATAATCAAGCCAAGCTCTTTAAAACTAATACAAATAAAAGTAATCAAGCGAATCCATCATTTAAGCATCTTGCAGCTAAGAAACGTGTGCTGCAAATGCTGTTCATTGTTATCGTCATTTTTATCATTTGTTGGGGGCCGAACGCCTCTTTTTTCCTGCTTTCTAACCTTCGCATAATTCCCTCCTCATTTCTTTATGGCACTGTCCATCGTCTCTTAACCGTTTTGGTCTTTTGTAATTCCTGCGCAAATCCCATCGTGTATACGATTCGGTATCCTCAGTTTCGATCTGCGGTCAGAAAACTGTTTACAAGATCCAAAGCCCCACCCAAAGCTTTGTTTGAGATTAAACTAGAAGAGAGCACAGTAGAATCGAGTAATAATAATGTCATGTAAGATTATAAGTACACTTGTCATACTCCTGTGATAATTATTGAAACATATTATTAGTGCCAATTAACCAGTTGTAGTTTGTGTGCCTGTGCAATTAACAAGAAGGTGAAAATGTTAGTGACCGCTGCACACTGCTAGATAGGTATGTAATTTACTTGAATATACTAGTGTTTTCTGGAAGTGAGAAGTAGATGGTTCCAGATTTAAGGATTTTGATATACAGTGCGCTACTCAAAAAAACGGGACTGTTTTGAAAAGTCCATCAAAACTTTGTTTCAAATTATAGATTGTCTATGATTTTTTGTTAATAAGATGCTCTGAAGTACTTATCTTTCAAATGCCGACTTAAAAAAAAATAGTTTCGTTCATGCTTGAGCGAACACCCGGACGTTTTTGTGCTACGGGCGGGGTTCAAAAAAAGCGCTTGCGCACAAATGGCAGAAAAAATGAGAAATATGATCATCGGCGAGCTGTCTTGCCTAATCAGCAGACTTCTCATAACCTTTTCCATTATCTTTGCCATATTTTCGAATTATGCCTTTTTCAAATCATTTACATGCTACAAAGCCCCACATGTGAACTGACGGTCTTGCCCATGCTTGCTGTCATACCTTTGTGCCAAGCGGCGTACATTTGATTCCATTAAACATGCTTAAATTGATTGCTCTGAATAGTACAATTAATCCCGATTAATTCTAACAGGAAAAGGATTCATGTCTTTCAAAGGGCACCACCATTAACTTTGTGCACACAATGCAAAGAATTTGAATTTAAATTAAAGCTTCCCCCCCCGCCCCATCCAATAATAATGCAAATCTCTCTTATTTGGGTTGGCAAAAAGTTTTTTAAGTAATGCAAGGACATACTCAATAGTTAAAAGATAACATATTAATATTGAAAAAAAAAATCAAGAAGTAAATAAATAGCTTTGCGAATTGTTAAAGCATAATACGAAAATTAATGGCAAAGATAATGAAAAGGCCCTAAGAGGAAGTCTGCCTGTCATTAACAAGAAGTCTGATGATCATATTCTCATTTTCTGCCCATTTGTGCCGCAAGCCTGTTTTTTGAACCCCCGACAAAAACTTTATTTTTTAATGGCATTTGAAAGATAAGCTTCAAGCCAGCCATTACTATTAACATCAAAATATAGACATCATAATTGAAACAAAATTTGATATAACTTTTCAAAACAGTCCTTTTTTTATGGATACGCACTAGTATATATTGGGCGTGGCGG
>JZLH01S0178086.1:0-11098 GCA_001188425.1 Eucidaris tribuloides | reverse complement strand
CTGCCGCCTATGCAAGGTAATACAAGATAAACTTTGAGAACTTGCTAGAATTAGGTGGAGAGCATGGGCAAAAATTTCAGAATTTCACTTAAGCGGAAATGCATACATGGGACCGAAGTTAAGAAATTACCATGCTAATGTCTGCTAATGTAAGGTAAGAAGAAACAACGATATATAACAAAATCAAAGTATTATCATTGAATAACACAAACATGAATAGTGCTGCTTTACCATAAATAAACACCAATGGTCAAATATAAGCATTTTCATATCAAAATGTCAACACCCAAGTCTCGACAAATTCGAGTCTCACAGCGCACGCTTCACTCGTGATAACACACTTCCGGGTTGGCATTTAAATGTCCAACTATCAAAACAGTATCCGAAAATCATTTTTATCTTGCAATACGGAATTCATTATCAGATCAAATAATAATTATGATATTCAATATTGCTTCCATTAACATAAAAATGATATAATTGTTCAATTAAGCCTAAACTTATGTGATTTTTGGTGGTTTCTGGGCATTCATTGTTACAATCCTCGAGACAGCTGATGTTGACGGTAAATCCGAGTCTTCGGAGCCAGAAAAATCACTTGAATTTGTCGAATTAATACTTGAATTTTCACTTCCTTCACCTTCAAGTAGTCTATCAATATCAGATTCTTCATCTGATAGCAAAGGAAATGCCATATTGACAGATTTTGTGGCAATTTTCACCTTCAATCTGGAGCGATCGTGGTGTCTCGCGCAGCATGTAAACAAACCGCTTGGCTGGCAGACACGACTTTGTATGGAATGCTGAATGAAGTGCGGAAAGTGCCGAATATTTCCGAAAGTGTCCGGTTATTACCATATATGGCACACCAAAATAAAAAGAATAATAACATGAACAAAAACAAGCACATTCGGCAATTCATGCTACGTCACAATCGACACGACTTAGGCGTTTGTTCGGGCCCTTTCAATTATCGTTCATATATGATCGATTTAGCAGATACGAACGCATAAGAGTTAACATCATTTATAGTTTATACCTTTTTCTATTTCAACACATTGGTCTACGAATATCAGGATAAAGAAGATACAGCTCCAAGGAACAACACCCAATTGAAGAACAAGAAGGCAACATTTAAATGGTACACGTATGCTTGTTATATGATAATGCATAAAGTATTTACATAGCTATTTACAAAATTTTCCTGCGATTCTTCCGTCGTCTTCCTGTGGGTCATATTCAGGGGTGAATTCGGCGACATGTGTGGACAGTTCTTGGAGAAATCTCTTTTGTCCTGTGTATACATACTTTGCTGTTGTCACAACAACCTGACGTACGACTACCCTGCTCCCATCGGGATTTTGTATGATGATCTTAACCTTGTCGTCCTCTGTATGTGGCCTCTTTAGCGGTCGTGAAGTCGTTGGGGTGGGATGACTCGTGCTTGTGGCCATTTGTTCTTCCACTGGTGTTATCCGTCCTGATTCTGATAGGTTGTCACTGGCCTCGATGAACATGGCGAGATCATCGTACAACACGCTACGAGACTGGATCTCTTCTTTCCCTGAGTCTTCACTACCCTTTGTATCATCGTTATACTTCTTTTCATCCTTTTTCTCCGTCTGTTTCTCCTTTTCACCATTATTTTCTACCTCTTCCTTCTCATTCTTCTCCTTCTTTTCGTCTTGCCTTTGTACAGTATCTTTCTGCTTGTCATCCTTCTTCCCTTTTTCATCATGCTCCCGTTTCTTCTCATCTTTCTCCTTCTTTTCATCCTTCTCCTTTTTCTTTTCTTCTTTTGCTCTCTTTCGTTCGTCTTTCTCCTTCTCGTCCTCCCTCTTCTTTCTTTCCTCCTCCTTCCTCTTTTCTTCCTCCCTTTTCTTCTTCTCCTGTCTTTCCCTTTCTCTTTCCATCTTCTTCTGTCTCCTCTCTCCTCTCTTGTGCTGCCTTTCGTTCTTTTTCTCGTCTCTCTCTTTCCTCTGTTCTTCGCACCTGCTCCCTCATCGTAGGCTGGGTCGGCCGAATTCCAGGTATTCTACCTCCCCTTTATCGACAGGATGGAATCTGAGGTAGTGCACTCTCATTTCGGAACGAGTCGTCTTCTCCACAGTACACTGCTCGCACTTCAAGGTAAAGTTGATGTGGTGGGCGGAAGAATAGTGGAAAGCGTACCTTCTCGCACTCTCCATCTCACTTCCACACTTGTCACACAGGTACATAGTCATGCTGTATCAAATGGGACACAGACGTACATATTTTTTTTTCTCTCTCTCTTAATTTATAGAGTTAAGCTTAAAACATACTGGGTGAGTGTTAGTTTAAATGTAATAATTCTAGAATTTCATCCTTTCTTTTCTTCTTCTTCTTCTTCTTATTCTTCTCTCCTTCTCATTCTTCTTTAAATATCATATACTACTTGTAATTGAGTTATGACTGTGATATCAGTTATACCAAACAATAAACACCAAATAACCATATAACTAAATACTCAATAGATAATTAATGCTAAACTCGAAATAATACTACAAAAATAACTAAACTCAATATACTAAATATTAAATACTAGATACTAAATTTTAAATACTAAATACTAAAAAAACTAAACTCTAGCCCCTCCATCCCAGTGTGACATGACTAATCTAAGTCACACTGGTGTCTATATGCAAGAAATCTGTTGTTGCTATGCTAACTAACTGAGATCAACTAAAAATCTAACTTAACCAGAAAAGTTCTCTTTATCTGTGTCAATTGTTCAATGAACTTTCCCACGGGGGGGTCCAAGAATTTCTGCTTAGCAACTAGCGATGTCTCAGTGCCGCAGTTGGCTAAAAATAGAGTTCTGTCAAACGGGTTTCCCGGTCTGATTTGAATCTCCCCTATATATACGTGCGCAGAAGTGCGTACACAGCGCGTTAGCGACTTGGCGCAATCATAACAAATTTGTGTGTACTTACTACTTATGAATATTCATGAAAAAGTTACTTCAATCAACAATCTCGACACTTCAAAACACATGGATTTTACTACCAAAATTGGAATTAAAAGGAATATACACACAAACTGGCTTTACTCAAGCCTTCCCTGGCGAGGAATAATTTTATAGCAATGTACCATAGAGGTAAGTCATCACATAAACACATTTTAATACAAAATTTATCATAAAAACTGACATCATCGCAGCTACACCAGCGACAAAGCCTAGTGTAGTCCCAGCCATGCATTTCAATGTTTGTTTACAAACAATCTACGTCACTTCATTCATAAAAAAAATTCAACGTGACAGGCATTTTCGTCACACTGTCCCCTCCTAAAATATCGCTGTCTCAGCGATTGAAAAGGCTGAAACAACTTGCACAAATTTTTGTCAACTACATGTATCATTTAATCTCTGATGCTTAACGTTATTTATACCTTTTACTATTTCAACACATTGGTCTACGAATATCCGGATAAAGAAGATACAGCTCCAAGGAACAATACCCAATTGACGAACAAGAAGGCAACATTTAAATGGTACACGTATGCTTGTTATATGATAATGCATAAAGTATTTACATAGCTATTTATTCATGTCTATTTACAAAATTTTCCTGCGATTCTTCCGTCGTCTTCCTGTGGGTCATATTCAGGGGTGAATTCGGCGACGTGTGTGGACAGTTCTTGGAGAAATCTCTTTTGTCCTATGTATACATACTTTGCTGTGGTCACGACAACCTGACGTACGACTACCCTGCTCCCATCGGGATTTTGTATGATGATCTTAACCTTGTCGTCCTCTGTATGTGGCCTCTTTAGCGGTCGTGAAGTCGTTGGGGTGGGATGACTCGTGCTTGTGGCCATTTGTTCTTCCACTGGTGTTATCCGTCCTGATTCTGATAGGTTGTCACTGGCCTCGATGGACATGGCGAGATCATCGTACAACACGCTACGAGACTGGATCTCTTCTTTCCCCAAGTCTTCACTACCCTTTGTATCATCGTCATGCTTCTTTTCATCCTTTTTCTCCGTCTGTTTCTCCTTTTCACGATTATTTTCTACCTCTTCCTTCTCATTCTTCTCCTTCTATTCGTCTTGCCTTTGTACAGTATCTTTCTGCTTGTCATCCTTCTTCCCTTTTTCATCATGCTCCCGTTTGTTCTCATCTTTCTCCTCTCTTGTGCTGCCTTTCGTTCTTTCTCTTGTCTCTCTCTTTCCTCTGTTCTTCGCACCTGCTCCCTCACATATCGTAGGCTGGGTCGGCCGAATTCCAGGTATTCTACCTCCCCTTTATCGACCGGATGGAATCTGAGGTAATGCACTCTCATCTCGGACGAGTTCCGTCTTCTCCACAGTACACTGCTCGCACTTCAAGGTAAAGTTGATGTGGTGGGCGGAAGATAGTGGAAAGCGTACCTCTCGCACTCTCCATCTCACTTCCACACTTGTCACACACAGGTACATAGTCATGCTGTATCAAATGGAACACAGACGTACATATTTTTTTTTTCTCTCTCTCTCTTTTAATTTATAGAGTGAAGCTTAAAGACATACCGGGGTTGAGTGTTAGTTTAAACGTAATAATTCTAGAATTTCATCCTTTCTCTTCTTCTTCTTCTTCTTCTTCTTCTCTCCTTCTCATTCTTCTTTAAATATCACATACTATTTGTAATTGAGTTATGACTGTGATATCAGTTATACCAAACAATAAACACCAAATAACCATATCAGCCATTCCATACTTGTGTCATGCGAGTCACGCATGCTGTGTCTTACGAGTCACATGTCAGGGTATAGATGATTGATTTACTTGATCAAGTATTGGATTCACTTCCAATATTTTCTTGGTTTTGATCTATACCCTTGTGTACTACTTGTGTGACATGAAACATGCGTGACTCGCGTGACATTTAAGTGGAATGGCTGATATAACTAAATACTCAATAGATAATTAATGCTAAATTCGAAATAATACTACAAAAATAACTAAACTCAATATACTAAATATTAAATACTAGATACCAAATTTCAAATACTAAATACTAAAAAACTAAACTCTAGCCCCTCCATCCCAGTGTGACATGACTAATCTAAGTCACACTGGTGTCTATATGCAAGAAATCCATTGTTGCTATGCTAACTAACTGAGATCAACTAAAAATCTAACTTAACCAGAAAAGTTCTCTTTATCTGTGTCAATTGTTCAATGAACTTTCCCACGAGGGGGGTCCAAGAATTTCTGCTTAGCAACTAGTGATGTCTCAGTGCCACAGTTGGCTAAAAATGAGTTCTGTCAAACGGGTTTCCCGATCTGATTTGAAATCTTCCCTATATATACATGCGCAGAAGTGCGTACACAGCGCGTTTGCGACTTGGCGCAATCATAACAAATTTGCGTGTACTTACAACTTCAATGAATTGAAAGTTCATTGTCATGTCTGCTCCACAAACAGGCACTTCATATTTCTACCATATTTTTAACTTTGCTGTGATTGCATTGTGAACAAATAGTTCACTGCAATGAGTGAAAGCTCGGAACATCTGTTTGGTAAAGGAATAATAAGTTTTCTTCAGTTTGATGCGCAAAATTTCATAACTTTCAAATTTGTCATCTGCTTTTGATGAAACAATTCAGTATTCTGTTCCATTTGTTGAAGCTTAATTGATCATACAGCAAGGAATGGCAGAAACGCTTCTTTAGCATGCTCAGCTGACACATATTGATGATTGCTGCACCATCAAGGATAATTACTTGCAGGAGTAGAGATGAAGAGGGGCAAGTTATTCTTGTTGATGGTGTAAGCAATGGACTTTCCTTGGGTGACAAGTTGCTCAGAAACAAACGAGTCATATTCCTGACCAAATTTCTCGACCTTAGACAGAGTCTACTACAGATGAATCAGCAATGTCTTTGGTGTCCATGACAAGGAGGTCCTCGCTGCTTTCAGTAAAGGGATTAACCATTTCTTGAATGGTGCCTGCAAGTTTCTTCAAATCTTGGGCTAATGCCATCTGAACATGGTCAAGTTTTAGTCAGCAACTCTTCAAACTTACTGATGAGTCTGGCCATCTTAGCACCAGAAACCATCCAGCGCCGCATAGCCTCAGGATTTTCTGTTAAACCGACAGCACCATTTTCACCTTGACTACTGCATTGTTTTGTTCATGGGCCGGGTCTATGGCAATGGAGGAGAAAGCAAACAGTGTGTTATTCACTACAAACTTCCCCTTCAGAAAGTGACCATATGTAGCAGGATGTTTATCATGCCAAGTCACCATGTTGTGTACTACAGTCATGGTGCTCACCCATTCGGTTGGGTCATCAACACGCTCAATTACCCCCATCTCCTCCATTCTGTTGAGTTCCGCTTTGACCTTGTCACAAAGCATATGCGGAATTGTTCGCACGGGACATTTCACTGGTTCTATGTCACTTCTCAACGTAATATCATAAGCGTGGTTGCGTAACCGACCTAAGCCTATACGAACAAGTCTTTGTGAATCTCGACCGGATCTAAGTTGGGACTTGTTTTGCGTGGGACAGGCGGAGTTGTCCTTGTGGACGGGGATGTGTCTGGAGGATGGGGTGGGGTGGCAGGGATTCTCGCTGCATAGCCATGTGCTGCGCTGCTTGCCACGTCATCAACATCACTCACACAACGTTTCAACAAATTCATCTCTTTACACGTTCTCTTCCCCAACAAGGGCTTTGCATTGCCCCGTACCACATATAAAGTGATAAAGTATTTTTTCTTACCAACCCTCATTATTTTTCCATGGGTTTCATAAGATATCCCGAATATGGAATGTAGCATTTATTGTGTTTGTCTGAAAATGTGTTCAGGGATAATATTTACTTCCGATCCCGAGTCCAATTTAAAGTCAACACAGATGTCATTGGCAATCATGCACTTTTGGGTCCATTCCGTGTCATCGTCAATGCCATTTACGTCCTCCAGTAAATCGATGAAAAAGTTGCCATCGTCAGTGTCAAAGTTTGGTTGTCCCGTTCTGAAGTCCTGGGGGGGGGGGGGTCCTCGTCGTCGTTGATATTGCCGACGTTGCAGTGGTTATATCGTCGCTGGTCTCGGTTGCTGTCTCGGCGGGCATTGTGATCATCTCAGTGGTCGTATCGGCGATTGTCTGTAAGGGTTGTGGTGCATGTCGTAAGGGTCCATTTTGCTGGTGAGCTCCTCGGCATCATGATGATCTTGAAAAGTGTCCAGTTTGGCCACATTTTCGGCACTTTTCTCCCTGTGCTGGGCATTTGTCTGCTGAATGGTGCACAAATGTTAACAATTCGGGCACGCATTTTTCGAGTCAGGGCGAAGTTGTGATTCGCTTAAATTATTGTGAGCCTGTCGTCGTGGTCGACGTTGGTTCGCTCTGTGTGTCGAGTTAGCGTGCACCTCTTTCTGGTCATGCTGATCAGCGCCGGTCTGTAGTTGTTGCATTTGCTTGGCGCTGCACATGTCTAGATATATTTCTTAAGGTTTAGATCCTCGACCTGTAGGAGTTTTTCACACAAACCGTGATGGCAGGGGTGGTGATCCATGTTTCTGATTGGGGGGGGGGGGGGAGGCAAAAGTAGAAAAAATAGTCCAAAATTTTACAGCACGCTCTGCACGCCAAATTGTTATCCAAAATTTTGCATGCGAAGGGCACTGAAAAATTGGCAATTTTGTATGTTTAATATATTTTATGCCATGTTTAATGTTTATAGTGCTTTCCAATGCTTTTTAAAGCATATATTTGCATTGCATATTATGAATTTTCAAATTTGTTCAAAATTATGGGGCGGGCAAATCGATATTTGGCCCCCCCCAATTTCATGGGGGGGGCGGCGGATTCGCCCCCTGCCCCCCCCCCTTCGGTCGACGCTCTCTGCATGATCGTGGATTCCACAGACTATTCGGTTTCACAATATGTCGTCTGCCAGCGATTTAAAGTCACAATCGGCGATAAGTGCTTTAAGATCAGTGAGATACGTGCTAAAGTTCTTGTCCTGACTCTGGTTTCTATAGGTGAATAGATATCTGAGCACCAATAAGTTTTTTCTCGTTTGGAAATATTCTGCCAGTTTTCTCTTCAACTTTTCTACTTTTCCCATTTTGTCGGTAGAAAAGTGGTGTTTTATTCAATGCCATGCTGGATCAGTGACTATGGCATGCCCAAGTATGCAACACATGTAATATACGTTCATATGGAAAGCCGAGTGTCACAACACTGCAGCTCCAAGATGCCTCTGGTTTCCATGAGCTATTCCTCTTGTGGATGTTGGCATAGCAACCCAAACAAAACTGTGATGGGTGAACATCGTCTTGAACAGAAACAGAGTCACCAAACAGAAAACATATTGAGAAACTTTGAGGGATTTTTCATATTTGCACAGTCTCCCTCCACAAAACCTGCATAATAAGTCAAGACACTTCATATGCCCTTCCAACCCACCACCAACTGGGGCAATGCAGCAGCTACTCCTTGAGCAGACATACCAATTACACCAGAATTTTACCAAAATTCACAGTTAGATACTAGTAAACGAAAAAAGGTTAAACTGACAGTACTCGGGGTCTGAATAAACTATAAGACCCCCATCCCCATGCCCCCACATCTCTCTGTTTCTCTGTCTGTGCCTGTTTTAGTCTTTCTATCTCTTTTCTTTTGTACTTGGATCATATTCCTCTTTCTCATTCTAGTTCAACTAAAATCATTGAATTTGGTATCAAATTCTCTGCATTTTATCAAAGATTAAACTCAGACACTCTTCAGTATACCAAGCATTTCTTGTATTTTTGTGCTGGTTATATATATCTCTCTTGTTGTGAGTCGAAACTAGTCTGGTCCACACAAGTTCTTCCAAAATATCTTGACTGATGTGCTCATTCAAAATGATGTCAAGTTCTTCTTGTGAGCTGGCATTGTAAATCTATTGATTAATTTAGCAGGAAACAGGTAAAAATTTATTCCAAGTGTATTCTTTTACTTCTCTTGCAAACAAGTTCCTTTTTAAGTTTCATATTTTCATTCATCCTTTCTTCGAGGTAGTTCATGAAATCAAGAATTTTCCATTAGTTCTTTGGCCTCGGCCAATTCTGCTTTGGCTGTACCTTCTTTTGTCATTTCTGTAGCTGTGGCAAGTACTTCTTCAGCCATTTTCTCCAAATTGTACGTATCCAACTCCCCGGTGATTGTTCAAGGTAGCTGTGGCTTCATATTAAGTAGGAGCAGATGACTTGGTGTTAATACCAGACCAGGATCCTCCATTGTTGGTCCACAGGAAGTAGAATCCCTTTTCTTTCCGTACCTTGTTGGCGTTGCAGAGCAACTGATTTGTAGAAGATGGCAGGTCCTTGTTGCTCATTATACTGCCCTCTCCCCTCAGACCATTGTCAAGATCTTTGACTGAGTCTGTTTACCTCTACATCGTTTACATCACAGGAGACCGTGGTGATGGGTCAACTGTTCATTATACTCTCAATCTATCATGAGTGTATGTAAACTCTCATAACTCTCGTATTCAGAGAGACATTGTTGGTGAATTCAAGAGCATTGAAGTACAAGTTTGCGTCAAAAACACAAACGGATATCAACATTTCTACTTGTGATATGCAAATGGATTGGTCAACACTTAAAATTTTCCCTTTTGGGCATTATTGACACATTATTTTCCTATGAAAATAGCATATTTTCCTTTGACCGAGTCTGCATGTTTGAGTAACAAAAACTTTATAACAAAGGGGGTGCAGCAGTACATCTTGAAATTGTCTTTTAGAGCAATAAATATAAATCACCCCCAAGTACACTAAAGAGTAAAATACCAACCTGTTCTATTATTTATCTCTTACCTCATAAAAATATGTGATCGGCAATAAAAGATTATATATAGTTGATTATATAAATAATCTTGTTTTGTTTCTGTATCTAATAACCGGAACATTTCAATGACATTTTACTTGTTTTTGATACGCACCCAATCCTTGATCGCATTGGCGTCCCAGCGCTCACTCCGGGAATTGAGTGTGCACATAATTACAAATCACTTGTTCATAAGTGTCAAGAAATTTGATCGATTTCTTCAAAATTGAACTTTGCCTGCATGAAAAAATGATTCTACTTTGGTAATTTGTTTTATAGACTCTTTTCTCCTTTCTTTGATGCTTGTTTTTTTAGGATGTTGTAAGCTTTAACAAACGCATTAACTCTTAATTTGGTCCATTTTTGTAAAACAACATCAAAAAGATTCTTTGTTTCGAATGAACAAGAAAAGGTGATCTTTTCCCACATGTTATGAACTTCACGACTTTCTTTTATTTTCTCTTGTTAAGTTTGATCAATACCAAACTTCGTGTTTGATATTATATTCTTAGAAATTCTCTCTTGTATGAAAAATAATCGGAATACATCATCATTTACTTGGAAAAGACCACTTATATATTGCAAATTCATCCATGTCATTGTATATGATAAGAAAGATAGGGCCAAAGTGTTGATTTCATCAGTCACCTGCCACTGCTTCAGGAAGCTAACATAATTCTTTGCCTGTTCAAACTTAGCTCTTTTGTATAAGGAACAAATCCTGAAATGTAATGTAACACTTGCATGTCATAGTCACCATGGGTTTTGGCAGATGTCACTGTTATTGGTTGGTCATCATGTTTGCTCTTCATGGCATGCTCATTGCTCAAGTACTTCTCCAAGGATGGATATAAGGACAAATTGATGCAGCAGATTTTTGACAATCGCTGCCTCTCTAACATCTAGAAGTAAAAGAAACAACTCCTATTTCTCTTATTTCCGTATTTTACGGAAAGCTCTCCAAATTAATTCTAATCCTGCAGATGAGTTGAGAGCACCCTGTCCTGCATCTACAGTCCCCAAAATATCTGATAAGAGTTTTGAAAAAAACTTGCTGAGTTTCTCCTCTTTCCAAAATGTTACGAGCAAGATGTTGGACTCGCCACCCATAGCCTCTTTCTATGTTGAATCTTTTTTTCCGTTAATGATTTTCCAATAGCAGCTTTCAGTGTCAGGCGCAGAATTCAAATGTGTTTGCTTGTCGAGCTGACTTTTGAATCTTGCTCGACTCTCTGTTACAGAGAATACCCGGTAAACAAAAAAA
>JZLH01S0178053.1:14386-34904 GCA_001188425.1 Eucidaris tribuloides | reverse complement strand
ATTATATTTTTAATATATGAAAATCATAAACCTTCTCAAGTTGGATATTGTCGTAAAGCTAAAAGACCATACTTTTTATTGCAATTTATTTCATTATTATTTGGTGGTGTCAATCCTGAGATATATTGATTTTTCTGCAATGACGCAAAATCGCGTTTGTCCCATAAAAGCCCAGTATAGTGTATGTGCTATACATGTACATGATGTACATGGAGGTTCTGTTTAACAAAGAAACCCAATGAGAGTATGAAAAGTAATGTGTAATCGTTCAATTCAGCTAAGCGAACAGATTTTTCAGGTTGTACATTTCTGATTTCCTATTGTTTGTAGTACAAAGGGACACATACCGGTAACCTTGATAAAAGGCCTAAAATAAATGAGATGTGCAGATCATCATGATGTCAGTGTGAATATAATGCAGTCTGGTAAACCGAAGACAAGAACATGTGCAATATCATTTCAATGCCGAGTAAGGGTTAGTTGTATTTGACTTTTAATTTACTAAATAATCATTAATAAACATATTGAATGACAAAATGCATCTGTCATATGTTTTATCATTGATTTTTGTAATTCGCTTTATAGGTTTTTCCGCGGTAAGTATCAAGTGAGCAATTCAGGTGTCATTGGATGACGAATGGGCCAAAAGTGGACAGGAACGTGATTTTGCACTGAGCCAACATGTCAAAGTAAATATATTTTTTTTATTTATGAGATGTAAATCAAACGAGATTAACTTTGATCAGAGAAGAAAATTTATTCCGCATAATATGGATACCCAAATAAACATACTTTTTTGAGAAGATCACACTTGAATATTTTTCGTAACGATTGACCATTTTGGGGGACACACTGTTAGCAACTCCATATCGGGTGAAATCGCAATTGTATTCTCACTGCATAACGGTTTAACAAAAATTCTTAGTAGCAGCTCGAATTTAATGTGAATCGGAAATTCTTCGTGCGAAATTTGTTAATCGCATGAATTTCTTCTTATTCACCGTTCATTTCAGAATAACAGTGCTTGTACAATTCAAAGAATTGTGCATGATTATTTCTGATATGGCGATATATACTACATATATATAATTATTACATATAGTATTTATTAACTATATAATTAATTTTTTTTTTTTAAATACCCGCGCGAAGGCATAAAACACGTACTCCGGCAGGAGAGGTTAACAAAGCAGGATTACCACACACTCTTCAACAAGTAGCCAGGGGTGTGGCAAGATGTTAACAGAAAGCAAATGATTTTTCTTAAAAACTATTGCCACACCTGGCTATGATGAAGAGTGTGATGCTAACGCTGTTTTTGTTAACACTCTGCTGCGATAAGTGTTTTAAGTATGAAATATATGCTAAAAGATAACGATATTGAAATGAACAAAAAAAATGGTAAATAACTAGTTTTGTATAAAGAAAATATGAGTTCGCCAAATATTTTTAACAATATGTACGCAAGCATTGGTGCGTCAATACATCTCTAAACTTATGTAGCTCCTCTCACGCACACAAAACACTCGTGTATTCTTTAAGGAATAATATGTATATATAGCCACACACCAAACATCAGCACACACACACTGGCACAC
The DNA here is from genome assembly GCA_001188425.1 of Eucidaris tribuloides. NCBI lineage: Eukaryota > Metazoa > Echinodermata > Echinoidea > Cidaroida > Cidaridae > Eucidaris > Eucidaris tribuloides. The sequence continues at coordinate 33,306 of JZLH01S0178053.1, read as the reverse complement.
CCACCACACACAGCACAGATATTTATAGAGCCTATATTATATATTAATATGCTGTGCTGTGTTGTGTGTGTGTGTGTGTGTGTGTGTGTGTGTGTGTGTGTGTGTGTGTGTGTGTGTGTGTGTGTGTGTGTGTATTATTACATAATTATCTCTTAAAGGAATACACGCGTTTTTTGTGATGAAGAGGAGGCACTAAGTTTAGAGATGTATTGACGACCAATGCTTGCGCTACATATTGTTAATATAATTTGGGAAACTTATATTTTCTTATACAAAACTATTTATTTACTTGATTTTTTTTTTCATTTCAATATGTTATCTTTTAGCATTGAATATTCCTTCATACTTAAAAAAACTTTTTGTCAACGCAAGTAAGGGGATTTGCATTATTAATGGGAGAGCTTGTAATTTATTCAAATCCTTTCATTGTGTGCAACAAAGGTTATGGTGCCTTTGAAAGACATGAATCCTTTCTTGTTAACATGTTCAAGGAATCAATGTCCTCTTAGCACAAGGTACATGCCAGCAACATGGCAAGACCTCGGTTCACCGGTGCTTTGTGAATGAATTTTGAAAGCATAATTCGAAAATAATGGCAAAGATAATGAAAAAGTTAAGAGGAAGTCTGCTGATTAGCAAGAAGTCTGATGATCATATTTCTCATTTTCTACCATTGGGGCGCAAGCCTTTTTTGAACCCCCGACAAAAACGTTCTGTGTTCGCTGTGTTCGCTTAAGCAGATAAGCATGAACAAAACTTATTTTTTTTAATGGCATTTGAAAGATAAGACTTCAGAGCATCTATTAACATCAAAATACAGACATCATAATTTGAAACAAAATTTTGATAGACCTTTCAAAACTGTCCTTTTTTTTTGATACGCACTGTATAGTGTATAATATATACATGTAACATGATGACTCAACGGTTAGACCAATTTCACAGCTGACTAGAATATCGGTTACACTCTAAAAACAAAAAGTAGGTTAGCAACGCCATTTAACGCCATACATTATTTGAAAAAGTGAAACTTGCACTCTTTTAAGAAAACTTTAAACAAACAAAAAAAATCAAATTACAAAACTTCGCTGCGTACCAAATCATCTGAAATCATCCAAATGCATTGGCACTTTGTACATTCAAAAGGGATACCAGACACGATTGTTAACATTATAGAAAAAAATATACAATTACAAGACTTTAATATCATCGTAATTGGTATTTTTTTTTACTATAATTACGCTAACCTGTTCATTCAGTTTGGGTGCCATGCTGAAATGAACTTGAAAATATCAGGATCATTTTTTTTTAATAAAGCGGCTGTGCATGTGGCATTCGAGCTTGGGCACTTCATTGATCGGTGATGTTTAGTTTTCCACCTTTCAACTTATTGTTGGCAAATCTGAAGTTTTATTTTGAGGCTGGTTTCCTTGGAAACGTAGGAATTTACTACGATCGGGAATCTCTGAATATTTACAGCGTAAAATGCACACGAAAACTTGCCGAAAATTCGGATGCTTCAAACCATAAATGATCGGATTTAGAGCACTGTTTAACATTATTGCTACTTTTGAATACTTTCGTGGAACTCCGCTGCCAGGAATGATTAAGTTCAAACCTCCCGGTAAAGCGCAGAGAACGAACATGCAAACAACGAGAAACATATTCTTTGTGATATTTACTTCCCTCCTACTAAATGCGGTCTTCATTTCACTTTTATCTCCGCTTTTAGATTGGTTAGAACTATCGGAAAAGTTGGAATGAAATTGTCGATGATTACGACGCACAAATCTGAGAATTAGACAATATAAAGTGGCAATAAATGAAACACAAGCGACCAAAAGTAATCCCTGCAGTTTGGTATACAATTGTCTGTACGGTGATCCATCGACTAGGTCGCAGTGGTCATGGAATCTTGAGTAACCAACTCTACCAATACCAAACATGAGAGGAACGACCATAACAGCGGTTGATATAATCCACAGAGCAATCGCTATTATTAACATAGTCTTCGGAGAATGAAGTCGGTGATGACCGCGGATTGATTTAGTGACTACAAACCATCGGAGAAACGCGATGGCTGTAAGATTGGGAAAACTGTTGCAGACAAACACAAATTGTGCACCTGCAGTCACGGCGCAGATTTCATCAGGGAGTGGCCAGCCAAGACTCGGGTCTAGACCTGGCAAGATTTGAAAGGGTAAAACGAAGCAAGTCAGTAGATCAGTTATATTTAGATTGACGACTAGAACGTTAGTCGCAGTTTGAAGTTTCCTTGACAGAATCACAGAAAATATGACCAAAGAATTTCCCCCCGTTCCAACGATAAAAATCACAAAATAGCAGACGGCGGCAACGAGTGAATTAGTGAAGGCAACACCCATTATTTCTTCTTCGAGGTGAGGCTGTTTCGAGGATAAAGTGCTGGTCACAATTTTTCCAAAAGCTTCATAATCATCATATTCTGTTACTACAAACATCGTGGAAAGCTGGTTTCGTGTTGAGTTTTTCACTGTGCAAGTTTTCAGATATTTTCAATACAGGTTGTGTGTCTTTCTGTGACGTTTTACTGAGTATACGTGTATGTCAATCGATCCACTGCTATAAGTAAATTGTGCTTGCGTTCTACCTTTATATACATTTTGCTCTGCGTCAACCAGGGGCGGCGGAACCGGGGGGCAGGGGGGGCACTTGCCCCCCCAAAATTTCCGATAGGCAAAAAATGCCCTTTTTTTCTAAGTGAAATGTGCCCTTTTTTCTAAGTGACACATTTTTTTCAACGACGCATTTTTGTCCTCAAAGATGATTTTCTTTTTCTTTTATTTTGTATTATATTTTATAAAATGTTTTTCTTTTCTTTTTCAATTCTTTTTTTATATATTATATATATTTTTGTTGCCCCTGACGGGGCTTCGCGGACAGAAGCGAGAAACTTAATGGGTAACTTGTTCAATACGAAGGGGCAATATTGTTTAGTTTCTGAAAGGGCATAAGTGGCTCTCATTTAGTGCCTCATGCATGGTAGCCAAAATGTAAGCCCTCGCTGCACTGTTTGCCTCCACTACCCATTACGATTTCCAAGCTTTCTAAACCACATGTCCCCGTTTGGTTGTACGCGCAGACTGAGTGAGTGGGAAACTTGTTATTTAATATAGCGACGATTTGTTTAGTTGACAGTTGATTTTATGTCAGTATCATGATTTATTCCAGTATATGTGCCCCGCGATGAGGACATGTAGAGTAAAGCAAAAATGGGCTACATGGTTGTTCACAAATGTGGCACATTCAATGTGCTACACAAGGGGCATTTGGCATCTCATTAAGTGCGCTCGAGGGTGGCAAAATGCCCATCTCATCTACTTTCACTGATATCTGGCGTTTTAATGATGTATCTTCAAGCGACAAATAGGTGTCTTTCGTGAGCAGAGGTGTCGATTGGGGACATGGGGAGGGGCGGGCGGATCGCCCCATCAAATGAATAATATTGGGGGGCCAACAGTAATGATTTGTCTCCCATTAGACTGGTTGCAAAATTTCATCATATGCAATGCAAGATAGTGATAGCTTTTTTGGAAGCATATAAACATTAAACATATGGCATAAAAATACTATTAAACATACAAAATTGCCATTTTTTTGGCGCGCTTCGCGCGCAAAATTCTATGTTACAATTTGACGCGCAAGCGCGCCGAAAATTGTGGATATTTTTCACTTTTGCTCCCCATCTCAAACATGGATCTACGCCCCTGTTCGCGAGGGAATTTTCTTTTCGTCTTCTTCAATAACGAAAAATCGTTTCAAAAGAGAAGAATGACCCAGAAAATGAAAGTTTTATGATGAAGGATTTTATTTTTTTCCAAACAGCGCTTTGCTGCTCTCAGTCGCCGCGCAATCAGCCTGTACACTCCAAACTTGTATGTGTCAAAACACAAATTAATGCATGTAAGAAATGAAGATCAATTGCAATATTTTACAGGGGAAAGTCCATTCCTGTTCTTCATAACGAAACTATGTGGTTTTTATCATCATTTCTGCCCTCCAAAAAGTGTTTGCCCATTGTTTCCTATGAATTGTTTGATCTAGCATGATGTTCTTCATCGTTTTTAACACTTTGTAGGCCTACCATAAAAATCAGAGTTGTAGCGCCAGAATAGACCACAAAGCGAGTTTTCTAACTTCAAACTTCAAAATTTTCCTAAACCGCTCGCTCGCTACGCTCGCTCGCGGAATTACATATATCATATTATAACAATCGCGAAAAAACTTTCAAAAAGGGGTTACTCAAGTTACATTACAGCAAAAACACACATCAACTTCAAGCAAAAACTTAATTTGATGGTGAAAATTTCTGCATACTTAATGCCCTTTTTGACATATAAGTGCCCTTTTTTGGCTTTGCCCCCCCCCAACCAAAAATACGTTCCGCCGCCCCTGGCGTCAACACTCTCCAGGCCTATCTGTCGGCCAACAACTTCGTTTCCTTAATCACCAAATAACAGAATAATTAAATAACAACCTTACACTAGGTTGTGATATTGTTTGCGTCTCTTTTCTCATTGAATCAACAACTCGCAAAGTATTATTGAATGTCAAGTGCAGCCATTAGCAGCAGTAAACACACCAATGCAGTCATTTCTATAACACATGTTACGGGGAACACAATGCGCCCAGGGAAAAACCAATTAAACGCTACTTTCTTTTGTATGATTTTCTTTTACAATTTTGCTGACATAACGTGGAGTTGAATTTGAAATTTAATAAGATGATTTTGTCATTAACGTACTGGAAATATTGATAATGGATGCTTTTGTCATTCGTCTGCCCTCCAGGCATCCATTTCTTAAAGTGAAGAAACATAAAATAGAAAATAGAAAATGAAATCATAAGGGAAAAGAAGAACCCATTCGGCAATGTCATCAACGCCATTAGATGTAATAAATGATTTGCTTATTTCGACTATTATTTGACAATTATTTATTATTATTTGACAATTCTCTGCTGAAGACAGTTTGAAGATGTATAATATTTTTAAAGAAACTCGTTGTAATCATAGTAGTGCATGAAGGATAGAAGGTTCCGTCTTGACCTTTTTTTACTCAAGAAGAAACAGGGGTGTACTTAAAGGGAGAAGGAGACAGCAACTAACAGACATGAGTTAAAAAGTAAAATTACATGGTGAGCATTGTGAGAATTATGGTACATGGTGATATAGACAGCCTAAAAGGGGGCACTGTGTGATACTCACCCTCAGCAAGGCCCTATAAATTAATTAATTTGTGTTTATTTTACGTCTTTGCAAGTTTTATCCCGGGATAAAACTTGCAGAAACAGCTATAGTGGGAGGAACTTATCGATTCAAACAGTGCATACATTACCACGGCACGACTGGCACACGTTGGGTGGCATGCATCGGTCACGCATGGTCAGCTCCAGACCTGTGCACGTGCGATCTGATTGGTTGGCAAGAACTCATTTTTTTTCTTAACGTATGCCTGTTAGTTGCTGGCTCCTTCTCCCTTTAATAATATTGAATGACCCTGGTAGAAATTGAATCCATGGACAATAAATTGGACTGTCACAGCAATTTCAGATAGCTCATAATTGTATCCCCCGAACAGAGTTCGGGGGATACAGAGATTTCCTTGTGAGCGCTCTACCAGCTGCAGTTCTTCTCGGATCATCTCCAAATTTGGTATGAAGGTGTATTATGGTAAAGCGAAGACGCCTATTGTTTTGGTGGTGGTGCCCTCGCTTGGTCCGTCTTTGTACACAAAAGGTACATTTTTCAGGGTCTGCTTGTGTGCACTATACTGGCCGCAGTTCTCAACAGATTTTTTTGGTGATCCGCGTTTACGCGGATCACCATAGATGTACGAAATTTTTTTCTTTCTTTGTTTATTCGTGTTTCTTTGTGGTCACTTTTTGTGCAGACGATATCTCACGAATGATGAGAGCAATAGTCTTGTAACTTAACATAGTTATGTCACATGTAAAGATCTCGGCATGATAATCATGTTAACGTGATATACCATCTGTGACGTCATTTATGACGTCATTTACGAAAAAGTTAGAGTGAACCTATATTTGAAATATCTCGAGCCGGCCGTCGAATAAAACAACCAAACTTGGCAAAGGTCAAGTTAAGGTCATGGGTCAACTTTTGGTCCAAACCACGTGCGCGCGCGCGTCTCCAGATGCGTGTACGGGCGCGTCAAAAAATTAAAATGCTCCAATTGACTTCTTATTAACAGTACTATATGTTTCAGGTCATTTGGAGCATTTTAGTGCGCGCGCGTACGTGCGCGTTTTTTCGCGCGCACCCCTTTCCCGACCGAATAACGTCGTTTTTCGATGGATTTAGATGTCTGACTGAAATCTACATCGTTTAGAACCCTTTCCCGACCATCAGGACCCAAAATATTGCTTATATGCCCAACAAACAAATGCGCGCGGATTGCGCGCGTAGTGAAAATTGGGCATTTTTAAATCGCTCATAACTCTCTAGAATTAACGGTGACCCTACTTTTAATTGCTTATTCTGATAGCCTATTATGCGTAGATAAGGTTTCAGATATCACTTTCTATGACAAATTCTTCTGACGTAATCTATGACGTCACAAAGAAAAATCGTGTTTTGCTCATATCTCATGACTGGAGTAGAGTGTGATAACTAAACTTGGTACACAGTAACTTCAGGTCAAAGGTCAACACTGGTGCCCATCATATGCGTGCGGGAGTCACGACGAACGCGTACGCGCACGCCGAAATATTAAATAATGTTTGAGAGAGAAGTTAAGGTGAAAAGGAACAATTTTGAGCAAGCGTTGATACGTCGTGTAGATTGTTTTGAGCATGCGTTTCAGATCTAATGATCGGACCGGTTACGCGGATCACCGATTCGTCTTAGTGACGAATTTAAAATTTGGTGTGTAAGTGTATCATGGTCAACTCTAGACATGTATAACTTTTGGTGATGCTGCCCCCAATGTTCCGCCTTTTACTTTGTTGTTATTGAAAGGATTTTATTCAAACTTGCTGTATAGGTGTATAGGTGGTCATTCTACATGTACATGTAAGCCACATTAGTATTCGGTGACGGCACCCTCAGTGTTCCGACTTGGGTGCCATGTCACATTACTTGTATATGATCTATCGGCCACAGTTCTTGTCCGATTTTATTCAAACTTGCTTTGGAGGTTTATTTGGGGGGGGGGGGTGTCATTCTGCGTAACAATAGTTTTCAGTGACAGCGCCCTCATTGCTCCGACTGTTATAGGATGCCATGTCATATTTCTAATTTATCCAAATGGGGGGTGAAGGGACGGGTTCGGGGGATACATGTGCTCGAAGGGTCCCGCCCCCGCCGAGTGCTCTAGTTATGGAATATTTTAGAGACATTTTCGAAGTTGCCAATATTCTGTGAACGGTACATCTGGGATTAATATTTGCTCACCACAGGTAAAACAATTATAATATCAGGAATGCTGAGCATTTTGTAGCGTCCGACTCGACGCTAAAACCTGTGTTTATAAATAGCGGTATTCAGAGTTGTTGTTGAGTCACGTGGTGGTTACGCGCGTTATTAGACTTGTAACAGACAATTCTGATGTTAATTTAATGATAAGTGACGTTAGATTAAAAGCTATTCTTCAATCTGTTCTATGAAATCAGATTTTCCAATACTTGAAAATGCAATTGGCATACATATACGTCATTTCTGTGCCAGACAAGCTTTTCAGATTGTCAAAAACAATGCTTTGCATATCAATTTGTTTCAGCAGCAAAATGCTCCTCTCTTTTGGGCAGAGAAATACGAAGGTTTTACGCAGCAGGTCATGCATTACATGCCTCGACACCGAGTACTAGTGTAGGAGGCGATAGTCATTGTTTACATTCACACTCGATACGCATATAATAAAGACTGTGTGGATTTCTAGCCAGCTGGGAATTCAGAAAACTAAAGAGAAAATGGTGTTGTGAATTGGTTTTTGGCCAAATTCCGCGAGACTTCTCCTAGCCAATAAAATTTTGGTTTTTACGATTTTTAGAATCTGAGATTTTCCGCTACACATACGCAACTTCAATATATTATAATAAGAATCGCAACTTTCATTTTAAATGAAGCGGCCAAGTCAGAACACAAATGGAACGGGGATCTTCCACAGAGATTTGTTAACCACAAATGAAGTCTTTAGAATCAATTCCCTGTCATACATTTCTACTTCGGTCACATATTTGAATCTATGACATAAATCTCGTTCACAGAGCATATAAAGCTTGCAATTTGTTACAATGGGCAAAAATTTCTGCAAAAAACGACGGTTTTAATTCCGTTTACTATTGTGTTGCAAAACTCTAGAACCATAGAAGAAAGTAAAAGATCGTCTTAGGAATTGATATGTTTAAAGCTATGCCATGGATTTGGATATACAGCTCATGCTGCATAATTATGAAATATGGCCGGGAAACTATTCCAACATATACCTTATACACTGTATTTAACGCTAAAAATGTTGTGTCCTAAATGGAAAACTGAATGCTTCCAATTCTGTCATCCCCCCTTAACCCTATCTAGGCCGGATTATTTTGGGAAATCATATAGGGGGGTGGGGCCTCCCCCATCAGATCTCGGCTGTCGACCACGCGATCGCGACGAAAATTGGCACGCATGTCGTCGGCGACCTACTCTACAAAATTGTAGTTATTTTTTTTCCTAATTAATCTGGGAAATCATACTTTTTGGTCTAACTCACTAATTAAAGCTCCAAATGTGCTAATTTTTGGTGTAGAGACCCTTTGTGGTATTTTTGGTAAATGTACCTGAAACAAATTCGAAATTTTGATCAATTTCTAATGTATTTTATTGTCTTTGCAATTTCTTATGTATTTCTCTGTTTTTTCGACCTTTTGTTTTTTGTTCGATGAAATTTGTCGGTGACACTTATGCAATCATAAACAGCATAAAATTAAGTACAGCAATTTAAATAAGTAAAAGCAAAAATATTCATACATTTATGACTTTTGGCTGAAAACACAATTTGTATTGAAATCACGTTTTTGAGCAATTTTTTGTGCGACATGCACTGAAAAAAATAATCGGTGCCATTTTGACACACTTTTGAGGTGCAAATGGACTTTGACACCTAATAAAGATTCGAATTGACTCCCAGAATGGTGTAACAATTCTTACCACGGCCCAAATGCAAACAACATTCTGACATCCTGGGTGTCAAACGATTAATACGTATCTTGTTGAAAGACCAACGATTCATATGTATTGACACCATGGGTGTAACTCCGGTCCGAAGAGTGGGGGGGGGGGGAAATGATCGATGAAATTTTCAAATTTTGGGGACACCACCAAATCAAGGGCTACTTCTTGAAAAGGGGACACCTACAACGTGCAAAATATACCACTATCTCTAAACACTGGCATATAGCTTTTATTGTGATTACATTTTAGATCTTTCACATAATGTGTTTCTCGATCTTTTGCTGTAATATACAAACAGTAAATACCAGTTGGGTTTTCATGACATATATCAATGTGCAAGCGAGAGAGAAAATTTTTAGGACCTTTGAGACTGCATGGTGTCCATAACATCTTATAAAAGGGGAAAATGATTCTAAAATATCTCAGATTTAAAGTCAGACTGAAAAGACCTTCAAACATAATATATACGTTCGCTCCCATTAAGTCGTCCAATTCGAGGCAAAAAGTAAAGAGGAAACGGGGACATTTTAAGAACCAGCATTACTCAATGAAATGCGGTAGCAGCAGTTAAATTGGAACGGGAGCTTCTAAAATGTGAAAAGGGCCATCACAGGTGAGGCTTATCAGAGGTGGAAAAAATGACAATTGTTTTTATCTGAAAAGAACAAGATTTCTGAAATAAAAAGGGGCACTCATTCTAAGGGATTATTTCGATGCAAATGACTCAAAATTACAATTACCAAAATCAAAAACATTGTAGAAAGGAAATATTTTTAGGGGTTTTATGAGAAGTAAAAAGGGTAGTAGACACCCAAATTCCTGGAATACTGCATACCCCTCTCCCACAGCACATGATTTTAAATTACTCTAAAAGTTTCTTTAAACAGTTTTTTGAATTCTGAGCAAAAAATCATGACCATTGTGAATGATGCATTACACTGTCATCTTGTTAAATGCTGTATAGTTTCGGGTGGGCTCCTTATGTCCTCACATGAAAATATCTGAGTTTGTTGATAATACGATGTTTCATTAGGCCTACATGTACATTTTGCGTTATCTGTGCACTAAATAGGGATAGGATATATTGCCCATTTGGACTGATGGAAAGCACATTAGTAATGAATATGAATGAGTGGCATTGTATCGGAAACATCGGGATATTCAAATAACAATATCTTTAGCATTTTGATTTTTTTTATAAATGTTAATAATAATTGAATAAACACAAAAGTACGTTTTTATTGTAAAGTGGGGGTATATTTGTATAGATCATCCCCCCTTCCCGAAAAGTGGTGGGATATATCCCCCAATCCCCCTCCTCCCAATTTACGACAATGCACTTTGATTCTGGCAGTTGAGATTGGTGGTCTGTGTCTGCCAGTATAATACTACACTTTAAAACAACGTTTTGAATATTTATATATTTAAAAGTCGGAGGAAATACACATTTTTTTAAATAATCGATTATAACTACACTGTCATGCAGGGGGAAACTACCTTTAAAACAAGGCCATACACACTAAAAATAAAGGTGCGTACAAGGTGCAACTTTGCGGAAATAGGTGCAGAGCAATTTCTGCCGCGGTATTCGAGCAAATCTGCACCTTTTACGGCTGAGCGCTCGCCCCAATCCATCATGTTTTGCAAGTTTGCACATTTTAGGTGCACATTTTGTCTCCAATAGAACACTTTCATAATGTATTCAAATTGTTGGATGTTTTCTCTTCCAAAGCCTGGTGATGAGCTATTTCTTCAATCTGTTTCTATGAAATCAATTTCAATACTGAAAATGCAACTTGCATACATTATACTCATTTCTGTGCCAGACAAGCTTTCAGATTGTCAAAAACAATCTTTGCATATCAATTTGTTCAGCACAAAAATGCTCCTCTTTTGGGCAGAGAAATACGAGGTTTACGCACAGGTCATGCATTACTGCTCTCACACCGTACTGTGTAGGAGCAGTCTATTGTTTACATTCACACTCGAACGCATAATAATAAAGACTGTGTTGATTTCTAGCCAGCTGGGAAATTCAGAAGACTAAGAGAAAATGGTGTCTGTGATTGGTTTTTGCCAATTCCGCGAGACTTCTCCTAGCCAATAAAATTTGGTTTTTACATTTTTAGAATCTTGAGATTTTCCGCTACACATACGCATCTTCAATATATTTATAGATAACGCACTTTCATTTTATGAAGCGGCAAAGTCAGAAAAAATGGGAAAAACGGGGATCTTCCACGAGATTTGTTAACCAAAAATGAAGTCTTTAGAATCAATTCCCCGTGTCATAACATTGACTTCGGTCACATATTTGATTATCATAAATCTCGTTTCAAGAGCATATAAAGCTTGCAAATTTGTTACAATGGCAAAAATTCTGCCAAAAACGACGGTTTTAATTCCAGTTTACTATTGTGTTGCAAAACTCTAGACCATGAAGAAAGTAAAAGATCGTTTAGGAATTGATATGTTTTAAAGGTATGCATGGAATTTGGATATACACTCATGCTCATAATTATGGAATATTTTAGAGACATTTTAGAAGTTGCCATTTTTCCGTGAACGGTACATCTGGGATTAATATTTGCTCACCCTAGGTGAAAATTTAAGTATTTCAGGACTGGTGAGCATTTTGTAGAGTCCGACTCGACGCTAAAACCTGTGTTTAAAAATGGCGGTATTCAGAGTTGTTGTTGAGTCACGTGGTGGTTACGCCGTTATTAGACTTGTAACAGACAATTCTGATGTTAATTTAATGATAAGTGACGTTAGATTAAAATTTATCAGTTTTTTGTGTAGTTTTTTTCAATTACTTTAATTTAATACTTTTTCATGATTTTTGTGGATTAAAAAAAATATATATATATAATTGTTATTGCGCTCAAACGTATTTTAGTATTTACTTACGTCATCTCACGAAATCCAAAAATTGCTTCACATACTGCGTTGTTGTGAAATAAACACTTGTCTGGAAAATTTTGGACGATATCGGAGAAAGAAATTAAGTATCAACAAAATACTCCATAATTATGAGCATGAGTGTATTATCAAAACAGCCTATAGGCCCTAGTTTGCACCTTAAAAGGATGAAAATAATGCACCTTCCGCTTCAATACCATATAATTACACTCTTAATTACAGGGATTTAAAATAAATCCTCATCGGCTGTGAATAGTGACCAGTCGATTTTTGGATTTAGATTAAAATCTTAACGATTTATATTTAATCCACAAATACTCAGAATTTCAATCTTTAAGATTTAAATCTAAATCCAAAATTCGACTGGTCCCTATTCACAGCCGATCAGGATATATTTTACGGCCATCGTGAAGGCCAAGTGGGTATATAGAGCGTTTGCCTCACGTGCGGAATTTCGCAAGTTCGAGCCCAGGCAGGGTCATATACGTAATATTCGTAATACGTAATGCAAGGATATGTTTAAAAAGCATTGAAAAGTACTATAAAACCATTAGACTTAGCATAAAAATGCTATTAAACTTAAACAATTATCAGATTTTCGGCGCGCTTGGCGCGCCAAATTCTGCATTGCAAATAGGCGCGCGGACGCGCCGAAATGTTTTGACATTTTTACAATTTTGCCCTCCCCCCCCCCCCCCAACTCCGAAACATGGATCGACGCCCCTGTAGAGACATGGTAAGTATACGGTACAATGATTTATTCGGAATCATTGATGCTTCTATTTAAAATAGAAAGTAAAGGTTAGTGTTATTTGTTACTAGTGTGAGGTCAGTGTTAACAGGGTAATCAACAGTAACATCAATAATTCCAAAAAATTAAAATTTAGTTCTTTTTTCACAAACTTGCCCAATTGTTTAAAACTATTTTTTGTGCCGTGTTTGCCCGTATTTTAAGCTTTGAAAAAGATGCCCCCCCCCCGTAGCCACCGTCTCATACCCCTATGCATTTCATTGATCGGTTACGCTTACTTTTCCACATTTTTACTTATTGTTGGCAAGTATGTTGCATTTTGAGAGTGGTTTCCTCGGAAACGTACGAATTTACTAAGATCAGGAATCTCGGAATATTTGCAGCGTAAAATGCACACGAAAACTTGCCGAAAATTCGGATGCTTCAAACCGTAAACGATCGGATTCAGAGCGCTGTTCAAATTTATGGCTACAATTGAATATTTCGTTGAAACTCCGCTTCCTGGAATGATGAAGTTCAGGCCACTCGGTAAGACGCAGAGAACGAACATGCAAACAACAAGAAACATATTTTTAGTGATAGTAATCTCCCTCCTATTAAATGCGGTCTTCATTTCATTGTTATCTCCGGTCTTATTTTGGTTAGGAGTATGGGAAAAGTTGGACTGAAATTGTCGATGATTACGACGCACAAATTTCAGAATTAGACAGTAAAAAATAGCAATAAATACAATGCATACGACCAAAATGAGTCCCTGCAGTATGGTGTGACTGTACGGTGACCCATCTACGAGAGCGCAGTAGTTATAGAATCTCGAGTAACCAAGTCTGCCAATTCCCATCATGGGAGGAGTAACCATAACAGCGGTTGATATCATCCACAGAGCAATCGCTACCACTGACATCGTCTTCGGAGAATGGAGTCGGTGATGACCGCGGATTGATTTGGTGACTACAAACCAACGGAGAAACGCGATGGCCGTAAGATTGAGAACACTGTTGCAGACAAACACAAATTGTGCACCCGCTGTCACGGCGCAGATTTCATCCGGGAGTGGCCAGCCACTACTCGGGTCTAGAACTGGCAAGATTTGAAACGGCAAAGTAAGGCAAGTCAGTAGATCAGTTATACTTAGATTGACGACTAGAACATTAGTCGCGGATTGTAGTTTCCTTGACAGAATCACAGAAAATATGACCAAGGAGTTTCCCGCCGCTCCGACGATAAAAATCACAAAATAGCAGACGGCGGCAACGAGTGAATGAGTGAAGGCGACACCCGATCTTTCTTCTTCGAGGTGAGGTTCTTTCGAGGATAAAGTACTGGTCACAATTTTGCTAGAAACTTCATCAAATTCTGATAAATCATGAAACATCATCAAAAGCTGTTTTGGTGTCGAGTTTTCCATCGTGCAAATTTTCAAAGATGCAAATTATTTCGGGTTTGGAGATTCTTCGGTAGAATTTATCGCCAAATTTATTCAATACAGTTTAGGTGTCTTTCTATAACGTTTTGCTGAGTATGTCAGTCGAGCCACTGCTATTAGTGAATCGTGCATGCGTCTGACCTTTATATACAATTTGGTCTGTGTCAACCGGCCCTGTGCTTATGTCAGCAATATTAACTCGTTTGTAAGAGAAAAAAAATACATTCATGAGTGTTTAATGTGTACGTCTCTTTTTCTTTGAATTCTAAACTCGAAAACACTTTCTTTTCTGTCAATACATCCATTAGTAGCAGTTAGCACATTATTGCAGTCATTTCTATAGCTAGGAACACAATGCTCTTGGGGAAATAAAATCGAATTAGTTACTTCATGTCAATACATCCATTAGTAGCAGTTTGCACATTATTACAGTCTTTTCTATAGCACATAAAAACGAATTAAAAGTGGATTTTCTTTTGTTGATTTTCTTTTACAATTTTGCTGAGATAACGTGGAGCTGAATTTAGAATTCAGTAAGATGCTTTCGGACATATTGATAATGGACTCTTTTGTTATTTGTCTGCCCTCCAAGCATCTATTTCTTAAGGTGTTGAAAGAGAAAATATAAAATGCAATCATCACCTTATAGGGAAAAGAAGAACCCATTTGATAACACCATAAACAGAATTTGATGTAATCAGAGATTTGCTTATTTTGACTATAATTCGATAATTCCCCATAAATGTTTAGCTGAAGAGAATTTGAAGATTAGTAGGGAACCAGCCTACATGTCCCGTGACCAAAATCTGGATACAAAGGTTTAAAAGTGGTTCTGGGTTCCCCTAATGGATTTTGAACATTTTTTACCTGGGCTGGCCGCTTCAAAGTTCTGGGCATTTTGGGGAGGGGTCAATTAAAGTTCAAACAGGGGTCAAAAATCATATTTGTCCCAATTGTGTCAATATGCATACCAAATTAATTGTCTACTCACAAGGATTCCAAAAATATATACTTTGTTATGTATCCGATGTCAAATGAGGGCACTACAGCCCAAAATATGAAAAGGTCAACGCACTTTTTACGCATTTTTAACGCCATGCGAAAATAATACCAATTTATGATATTAGTGTCTAATCATATGTTTTCCTACATGAGAAATTCAACTTTTTAAACTGAAAGAAATTAATGTTAACCTTGAAATTTAAAGCGTAAGATAACGTCACGACCTAATTGGCATATCGCTGCATACCAATTTTTAATTTTCAAGGTGAAGAATCCAATTTTTCCATTTAAAAAGTACACTGTTGAATTAAAAAAAAAATGAATGTTAAAAAAAATCATTCATTTTGATTAACCTTCTTAGAAAGCGTAATGATCAGTGATTGAATAAAATGTTGGTGTATTTTGCTTTTTCAAAAGAGTGCAATCGTGCCGAATCATATCACAGACCGGTTATGCCTACTTTCCCACGTTTGTACTTTTTTTTCTATTTCAATTGTTTTATTTTCATATTCAAACACATAAAAATAATACAAAACAGATACCATACATAACACAAAAGTAATTGGTGCCGTCCTTTCTGGTTTGTATATGATTCACATTAAAGAAAAAAAATATGTCTATAGTAATAATGATAATAATAAGAACAATAATAAAATACCATAGTCTAAATTCTCACATCGTATTTTTCAAGTCCGAAAAACTAGCCCGTAGGCTACAAATCATTCTGGTATTCAAATACATGTATCATTTTAAACCTGATCATTCATTGAAGACATCTTTCCATTTCCTTTCAAATTTACTTGTTTATTTTGTACCGAAATTAATTTCTCAACCCTGTAAATCTTTTTTAGCTTTAACAGAAGAACTCAAAAGAGGGAGGGATTTTAAGCCTTCTGCGTGTATACAATGATTGTTTGGCAATAATAATACAGTGATTTAAGAGGGTAAACTGAACACATCTGAAAATAATCCCAAACAAAATATCTACTTTCTTTAACTGAAGGTTTGTATCAAATTTTGTGTTCCACCATTTCAGAAACTTTTCCCAGAAACTACCAGCATGATGGCATTCTATGAATAAATGCTCTATTGTTTCCACCTCTACACCACAAAAACTGCATAAATCGGTTTCAACTCAGCCTTCCCTTTATAAGTCTTTTATTCGTTAATAATGACCTTGTATTAATTTTGTATTGAAAAGTTTTACTCTTTGTGTCCGTTAAACATACAGATGGTAATTTGTAGATTAATTTCCAAGCATTTTTCCCTTAATCCAAATTTATTATTCCAAAATTTCTGTGAGGTTGGAGTTTCAAATTTTTTATTCTTTAAAATAGTATGCAAAATTTGTGTAGTTAATTTACTAATTTCGATAGATTTATCATTAAATTCACAAAATAACTTTAGAGGCTCAAACCTTTCCCTATTGGTAATAGTAATGCATCTTTGGTTTAATTCCAGTGGTACAGCAGACACAATAGAACACCATTTCATATACCATTTTTTATCAACTCCTCTCTTCTTCCAGGTATCAACACTAATCAATGCACATTCCTCATATAAATCAAATATGTACCATAAACCGGCCCTTAAGAATTCTTTTAAAAAATACAGTTTTACCATCTACTACCACTTTCTCAATATTCCATACTATTGTTTGACTTCTTTTCATGAATAATTTGTTTGATGACATAAAATCAAAATAAGCACAGAGTACCTCTCTATAAAACAAAGGGCAATGCCCCATATTTCTACAACTTCTGTTCGACATGTTGCAGTAAAGCATAAGTTCGCCACCAAATTTCTTAAGATAATAACTAAACAAAATTGTCCAATTAGAACTATGTCCTACCAAAAATCTTGATATCCATTTAATCTTCAGTACATTAAAAAATGATAATACATCAATCATTGCAAGTTCCCCTTGCTCATATGAACCTATTAAAGTTGATTTCTTTACATATCTATTCTCATGTTTGGCAGCCCGAAGGCTGAATTGCGCATGGCACACAATATTGGACCATGTATCCTTCAGCAAGGCAGCTGCTATACAGCGCCATAGAAGGGGCCCGGAGAATGTTGATAGTATAGGAATGGCCATCACACCAGGTTTTCACCCTTCTCTTTTCGATGAAGTGTGTGGGTTCTTTAACGTGCTGAGATGTTTCTGTCTCAACACGGGACCTCCGGCTTTACGTCCTATGGGGATAAAATGCCTTACCCAAGGACACAACCGCCACGACGTGGGCTCGAACCACGTACCTCTAGGTTGGGAAGCCAAGATGTTATCCACTACGCCATGACGCCTCCCCATTTTGCGATACATTTTTGTAATGTACGTAATTCCTCGCAAATGTTTAGCTGAAGAGATTTCAGAAATTTTATCGCAGTTTCAAAGAAACTTGCTGTAATTATAATAGTATACCCAGGCTGGAAGGATTTGTCTTGAATTTGTTTACTTGAAGAGAAACAAGGGTGTATTTACTATTAATTTTGCATCATCCTGACAGAAGTTCAACCCATAGAAAGCAACACAATAAATTGGACTGTCACAGTAATTTCTGACAGAAGTTTAATCCATAGAAAGCTACACAATAAATTGAATATATGAATATAAGAACGACCCAAGTCCATAGGAGGTCATTTTGAGTAAATCAAGAAAAACTAAATATTTTTTTAACATTTCCAATAAAATTATATTTGACTATGGAAGACAACATCGTAAATACAAATCATAATTCACCTTCACGTGAGTTGTAGGGCGGTCATTTTATTTGATGGACTTGGGTCGTTTTTTATCATATGGACTTGGGTCATTCTTTGAATCGTATACATAATAAATTACTATAATAAATGTCTTCTAAACAGAGAGAGGACGCTATAATATGAATATAAGAATGACCCAAGTCCTGGACTTGGGTCATTCTTATATGTATACTTGATTTCACTCCTTTATTTTTGGCACTTCTGGGGTGAATTAAAATTTACCATTTATACACAAGATGAGCCCATGTATAAGCAACAATTTCCCATGTTTAACTCAATTTGGCAAACAAATTGGACTTGGGTCGTTTTTATATTCAGATATTCTGATTTCTGACAGAAGTTTAACCAATAGAAAGCAACACAATAAATTGGACTGTCACAGTATTTTCGGACAGTATTCTTCCAACAAATAGGAAATGTTTAACCCAGATATTTCCCCGGGAGGGAAAAATTCTGTTATAACTGGAAACATCGTCAAAAGCTGGTTTGGTGTTGTGTTTTCCATAGTGTAAATGTTCAACGATGAAAGTTACTGTGGTTCTAGAGATACTTTGATATGAGCTTTTACCAAATATATCAATTTAACAAATTAAATGTCTTTCTATGCAGTTATGCCGAGCATACACGTAAGCAGGGAGGGGGGTGTTTAAGGTGTTCAAACACCTCCCTTTTGCCAAAAGAGGGGTGTTAACACCCCAAAACACCCCCCTTTTCCGGAAAATTCATGCATCTTTTGTCAAAAAGGGGGTGTTCGAAATGTCAAATAAGCATGAAAACATGAAATAAATGTTGATTTTTCTTTAGCAGACGGCAAAATGCCGTGCATAGCGACTTTTCAG
>JZLH01S0178044.1:1495-12530 GCA_001188425.1 Eucidaris tribuloides | reverse complement strand
AATGAGTCAATAAGAAAAGGGTTTATTCAGAAAGTGATTCAATGATAAAGAGGGTCAATGGAAACTTTAGTCAATGATTAAAAAATTAACTTAATGAGAAAGTGGAAAGTGGATCAATGATAAGGTGAGTTAATGATAAAATGTGTCAATGAGAAAATGTGTCAGTGAGAAAATGAGTCAGTGAGAAAATGAGTCAATGAGACAATTTAGTCAGTGAAAAGGGGCGTCTATGAGCGGGTGTTTCAATGAAAAAGAGAGAAAATCAGAAATTGACTCAAAAGTAAAGCTGTGCAATGATAAAGACGGTCAGTGACAAAGTGAGCTAATGCGACATTGAGTTAATAAGAAAGTGGGTTATTGAGAAAGTGGGACAAGGGTCAGTGAAAAAGTCAGTCAATAAGAAATTAATCAATGAGAAAGTAGATCAATGTAAAATTGGGTCAACAATAAAATAAGTGATAAAATAGGTCATTGAAAAAAATGAGCCAAAGAGAAATTGAGTCAAAGATAAGTTAATAAGAAAGAGTGTGAGTGAAAGTTTGGTCAGTGCGAAAGTGTGTACATGATGAAGTGGATCAATGAGAAAGTGAATAAGGAGAAAGTGAATAAGGAGAAAGTTGGTCAATGGAAAAGGGAGTCAATGATAAAATGGATTAGTGAGAAAGACATTTAAAAAAGTTGAATTTATGAGAAAATGACTCAAAGACAACATGACTCCATGAGAAAATTGGTCAATGAAAAGTGGTTGAATGAGAAATTCGGTCAAGGAAAAAGAGTAAATGATGAAGTCGTGTCAATGAGAAAATCAGTCAAGTGAAATGACTCAATGAGAAAGTGAGTCGAGGAGTATGAGGGTCAACAAGAAACTGTCACATTTTGCCCTATTTCGGCTAAGTGGCATATTACGTCATATGGGGCCTTATTTTAAAAAAAAAATATGTGACACATATCTTCAAGATTAAATCAACAGAAACGATTTGATTTCATTATAACACACATTATATCTATAGACCCCAGATGGAAATACCTTGTTCTTAGCCTTCAATGGAGGGTTAGTGACTTACGACAATTGATTTCGTCATCCCCGTTGATGCACTCTAGCAAACCATCGCAAATCGCATCCTTTGACAGGCAAACATCCGTGGTAACGCAGGAGAAGAAACCTCGACCACAACCTGGGCATCAAAATTATACATGCAAGAATGACAAAAGAAAAAGGGAGGGTTGTCATGATGATAAAATAAGGGGAAAGGAAGACTTTGGTTTAACTCTTAACGTGCAAAAGTCACAAATCTGAACCAAATAATGCATATGAAGTCCACATAATTTCAATCCTCTGGCATGTTATCAGAGATCATTGGTTACAGCTGAAGTATGAAGTTTATAACCAATTGCAAATTATTTCCAAACATTAGATTTTGCGATGTTACAGACAAACGAGTAACGGAATTTTGACTCGTCTTTTGCCAATTGTCTGGTATTTAAAGTGTAATCAAACACAATTCATACTTATCTTGAACCTCAGAATAAAATAATAACTACATCTTTACCCTGACAAGTAAAAGGTAAAGATAACACAAAGTCTCAAATCAGGGTATGTGTAGGTTTTCTTAACTTGCACATTATCCCCACATCCTGGTTTAATTATTAGCTGTCATGGTTATATTTCAAATGTTAGTTGGTTTTCTATGCATGACTGGACATTTGTTTGCTGGTTAACCTCCAAAATCTACACAAAGAGACACAAGTCGATCCCAACAAGCCAGTCTATTCTATTGTTCATGTGATATAAAATGACAATAATGAATATGGAAACAAAATAAATTGAATTCAACTGAATATTTACCTTTTCGTTGAATGGCGGACAGCTGGATGTGAAACCCAGTGCTAGTGATGAAATAGTCGCTGAAAAACCTGATCCATGCTTCACGATTGGGAGTGATGAGGGAGGGCGGATCGTACTTCCCCGTGTACGTTGCCAGAAGCGTGTCGCTGAAGTACGTCAGGCCGTCACCGAACGACAACGAGTCGGAGTAAAACTCGGTACTGAATTTAACCGGCTGCACGAGGACACGGTAACGCAAGGGCGCCAACACTGACCATATGAGTTCAACATTGGTGTCATAATCGGATGGGAAGTTAGGGGAGTAGAGGTCAATTACGCTGCTGGCTGATAGTGTAAAATCGGCGTCTGGATCTGTAAAGTTAGCACACAGAAATCATTACACATTTGTTTATGAACAGTTGTATTTGACAGTAAATGTATATGTCAATAGTAGCAGGTAGGGGAAGGGAATAGGGATACTCACGATAAAGAGATTTTAACGGGATTAGGTTTTGATTGTACTGTGTCTTCTCAATGTTTTCTTAACCCTTAGACGTACCAAGTTATCTCGTAACTGACCCCACAATATTACTTGGTACCATCAACAATCAGAAAACATACTGAGAAAAGGTCCAACCTTAATCATCTTGTGTAATTGAAATCGATATTACTTGGTTCGGTAAAGGATCAAAAGACTAATCAAGAAAGAGTCAGATTTTGATCTTGTGTCTTTTAAAATTTAGAGAAGACGAGGTACTCTTTCAGTATGGGTTTATGTCATTTCGTGGTGATATTGATTTGGTAAAGCGTCAGGAAAAAACAATATCCAGATGGGGTCAGATCTTGATCATCTTGTGTCTCTGAAATATTTGAGATGGGATACACTGTCATTCTCGTCTTATATCATTTTGTGGCAATATTAATTGGTATGGTAAATGGTCAGATATTGCTATCTTTGAAATCTTTGTGAAATGGTGCTCTTTCATTTTCATTTTACGCCATTTCGGTATGGTAAAGGGTAAAAAATGAGAAAGAGTGAGATTTTGATCATCTCGTTACCAAGACATCTTAAAGAAGATAGGGTACTATTTTAGTCTTGGTTTACGCCATTTTCTGATGATACATGGTATGCGAAAGAGCGAAAACCAAATTTTTAGAGGTGGGGGGAGGTAGTTCTAGATCATCTTGCTTTTTGAACAATTTGAGAAGGGACACCCTTTTATTTTCGTCTTACGTCATTTCGTGGTAATATCACTTGGTATGTTAAGGGTAAAATAACATTGAGAAAAGAGTGAGACTATGATTGAACACCAAAAAAGAACTAAGATTTTGTCCCATCATGATAGATAATTTCTGTCTCTAACTAGATCCCAATTTTGATATCTCACCTTCGACTCCATAACATAATAACCCGTCGGCATCAGGACCGACATTTGTGAGGTCCCTGCATGACACCGGCCACTTTTCGCCGAAATGAAACGCATACTCATCAGCACAAGCTCTTTTGACATGACGGCAAGTTTTACGGCAAGGTTTGACAATGAAGTCGTCAGTGTAGCATTGCGGGAAGAAGACAGAGCAGAGAAAGAGTTTTGCGTCGGGATGGCACTCTAAAAGAGACCCATACGCTGCCGAATGTGTGTGGAAACTGGCCGCGGCTTGGTCGATGAATAGTGAGGTTGGATAATACGTCTGGTCGTACGGAAGAAGGGGCCGACATATCTCTTCAGTTATTGCCTGACATGCATCTAAGAAAAAAGATGGACAGAAATCAAAATCAATTGGAGCTCATGCCTTACATCTGCATGTGATGATAAATGTACGAGAGATACACAAATATACCGAATTTATATTTGTTATATTTTCTTCTGTAGAAAAAAGGATATTTTAAGTATAGGCTATCCATTCCCACTTTGGAAAGTACCCCAGGGACAGAGGAATAGTGACGCCTATGCAGGCGAGGCACAAACAAAATCCTGGCTATGCCATTAGTGACCTAATATAAAAATCTATTGCAAGTTCAACATGATTGTTTACAATACCAACGACAACGCCAACACTGACACAACGAACAGAAATATTCTTATCGACTTCCGTTACGCATGTGAGGCAAAAAAGAACAAAATCATGGCTATATCTCGAGTCTTACCTGGCGTTGAACTTGCAGGTATAACCGAGACTACTGCCAAGAACCCCTGTAGCCCAAGGAAGCTGTCCGAATTAAAGTACACCCACAACTGGTTGCTTCTAGTTTTGACAACAGCGGGCAACTCATCCCCAGACCACTCCAACAGTAGTGCGGCCCGGTTAAGATAGCGCTCCTCCTCCCACAACTCAAGCACATCGCATCCAATCTCCGTGCTAAAGAATAGGAACTCTACAGATATCCTGGCGTTGTCTGTCACACTGTAATGCCACGTGTAGTTTACGTTGTTGGGATAGAAGAACGGGAATCCGGGCGAACTCAACCAGTAGGAGTCGGCGAGAAGGACTTCTGTAAACTCTGGAGAAAGAAAAGGAGGATTTTGCATGAATAGCATTTCAAGTGAAGAATTTGTTTGCAAAAACCAATAAACGCCATTTTTACAAAATTGAAACTACACACACTCAGAAATAGCTAACGGTCGGTGTTGTTTAATGGTAAAATTATTTTAGTGGAAAACACATCCTAACACGGAATATCCTGATCCAAATTCTTGTTTTATCGCAAAAACCCAATAAACGCCACATTGCTTTGATTGCAAAAGCCGATAAGTAAATTCCAGCCAATCAACCCATGGTATTTGTGTCAGGTGATCTAACAATGGCAACCTCTAGTTCTGCTTCAGGTGGCTGTTATTGTGTGTAGAAAGTACACAGGAAGATAACCATTTTGAATCGAGATCTTGGTAGTGACAGTGTTATGGTTTTTATTTTATGTGGAATTTTGCGCTCATTCCGAAACAAAATCAAATACTCAGATTTGCACTAAATTCCAGAGAACTTACATCCCTGATTAATACGTCAGTTGCTATCATCATCATCATCATCATCATCATCATCATCATCATCATCATCATCATCATCATCACCATTTTAACTTCTACTTTTTTATTTTGTGCACAGACAGAATTCATGTCAGGGTAAATTCTTACTGGTGTAATCACAGAAGTCTCCCTCATCACTAAAGTCGGTACAGTCAGGAAACCCCGAACAGACTAATTCGGCATCCACACACTCAGTACCGCATGAACACGTGAAGCTACCACCGCAGTCCACTAAAGAACGACAAATATGTTTATTGACATCAAACATGGAGAAATGATTCCATCATGAGGACATTAAATGAATCTGGATTTCTGTAAATTGGTCTTTGAATGCTAACTTTAATTCAGTTACCGCTTTGTTTTATGGCTCAGTGGCGCATGAATTTTGCTTGATTAAATGTTTTATTTAAAGATGGTATTTAGTTCCTTGATGCTTGCATTCTGACCCCAGTTTATAAAAATGCCTCCACGTTCAATTAGAATGTAGTAGAGAGTCTCTGTCAGGCAAACATCTGTTTGCAAACAACTAAAGCAGTTTGTTATTTAGTTATACTACCGAATAAAGTCTTAGAATTTACGCATTTCTAAACAAAGATTTAGCACACTGGACTAACACACTTTTCCACTTAGACTGATAATGAATTAGGTAAAGGAAATGTATAAAATGTCCTAACGATTTGTTGTTTGTGCACCGAAAGTCGTTACTAATGTTGTGAGAGTTCACAACAGTGGTGTTAGAGGAGTTGGTGCATGACTGCCTATTTCTAATAGAGAATTTTTCATTATTACTTCAAATGAACTCTTGATATTAAGATTGTTTCTTTACCCATACCAATGATTCATCGTCTTTCTGATGATAGATAAGAACGTTGACGTAAATCTGATTCAAAATGCAGGGTATGATCGCAGTCATAGATCTCCAGAAATGTATTCTACGGTTTTCTAAACCTTTTTGATAAAACATTTAAAGATAATTTCTCACTATTATATAACAAAAAAAGGTCTCATATTTTCATTTAAAGGAATTCCCAATAGCCTCTTCATATAGTTCTGTTTTTTGTTTCTTTAAATGCAAAAGGAAAATTATACAAATCCATACACTCTCTCCAAAGTAGGGACGATGTTACACGATATTCCGAAAAGCATACTGTCCGATAAACCGAACGCCCGACAAAGCGAAACCTTGAAACTCGTAAAGATAGAAATGTAGTCTATGTTACTTTAAAGGCCCTGTCACTTATGAGCGTTTAGAGCTAACGTGTGCCTAGCGTGTTTGAAAATTTCGCGTACGTTGTCAGTCGTTAGTAATGCGTTTGACATAGTTACGTTGTATTCTTCAGATGTGCGCCGAAGGGTCTTCGGTCACGCCGGTGCTGATTTTTAAATTCGGACATGTTCAAAATTTTGGGCGTGTGGTAACGTGACTTAGCAGTGCGCTATGTATTCGTTGAGTATTTGCTGTTTGAACGTTTCACACGTAAGCTGTTCGTTTCTTAATCGTCCGCAGTTAGTTCAAAACACGTCCATCCCATCCGTTGCCATAACGAATGCTCAACGCACACATAGCGTCAAAGATAAAGAACTCTCACACAGCAACGTGTAGAGTCAACGTGTGTCTAACGTGTTCGGAAATTTGGGTGCACGTTCGCGTACGTTTTCAGTCGTTGTTAATACGGTAGACATACGCTGTATTAGTTAGCTATTCGTCCAAAGGTTGCCGGGATTCGTTGAAGAACGCTGCTGCCCGTTTGATTTGGACGTGTTCAAAATTTTGAGCGTGCGACAACGTGCTGACCAACTTCCATCGACTTTCGCTGCGCGCCCGTTTGACGTTCTTGCCGCTAGTCTACCGTTAGAGTAACGTGTGCGTACAGTATAGCTAACGCTCAATGGTAGTTTTTTTTTCTTTTTTTGACGTCACAGCCTCCCAGAGTGGCTCCTTCATCATTTCACGCTGCAATCGCGCTATCACTCGTAACTTGGGACGATAGATATGCGATTACCATTCGTTCCTCATTTGTTGGTCATTAGTTTTCACACCTTTCTGACCTGGAATTTGAGCGTGCTTGAGGGTGCTTGAGCGTGCTTGAGCGTGTTTGGACTTTGCCAAAATTTCGGGACGAAAAACATATACGCTGGGCACACGTTGACTCAAACGCTAATATGTGACAGGGCCTTTATATAGGCTTTCTCCATACTACACAGTCGCTTGAGTGTACGTGTAAAGCAAGCCTTACGTATGTTCTCCTTGACTATCTTGGTTGTCGAAAACATCAAGATTAGATAAAATTTATGCAGATAGGTGAATTGGCAGGTAAATCCTTCAGATCTGGCAATATATTAAGAAATTGACTGATAATGCTAGCACCAAGAATTTTTGGCGATATATATGAAGAGTTTCATAGCAAAACCCAATAAATCCATTATAGGCAAACTGAGATAAAAGACATTTTTTTACTGTGCAAATATAGAGCATGGAAGAAATCTCAACTTAGGTTAAATGCTTGTATGTAATGATACCATTACAATGCCAAATTTACATAAATCTACATAATGGCATTTTACCAAAATTAATTGCTTTAATTGCAGTTTTATGGCAAGATGCCATAAATCGTTTCTTTGCAAAATGCCATATATCCATATTGAATTCCGATCAAGGAGGCGAAACGGAGCATCTAATCAATGTTTTTCCAGTGGACTGCATGCTAGCGCGTGCCTGGCCTGCCTGAGGTCACTTCGCAACTGTAGAGTTTCAGGGGGCCGCCATGTTGGGTATGATATGCACGCTGATTGGCCAAGTGGATTTATTGGTTTTTGCCATGAAACCATGTGGATTTATTGGGTTTTGCCATGAAACCATTTCTGGATATATTGGATGGGTATTTGCACTGAAACCAATGCTTTTTTTTTCAAAATCACCAAATCCAGGTTTGCGTGAATTTTGAAAAAAATGCATATGATGCACTTGGCCTGCCTTGGTACTCTCGTTTGTAGAGTTTTAATTGGCGCCGCTATGTTTGCGAAAGATATTGACGCTGATTGGCTGAGTGGCATTTAGCGGTTTTTGACATGAAATTCAGGTGCGTTTATTGGTTTTCGCCATAAAAACGTTGTTGTTTCGAAATTACCGAAAAATAGACGTCAAAGTGAATTTTGAAAAAAAAATGAAAATGTACGCCAAGATAGCCCTCTCCTATTCACACCTTTTGACCTACCATTTTTGAAAAAAATGGAAATAAAACATGGGCGTTTATTTGACTTTTGCTAGAAATTTTTCAATATGTTCAAACAATTAAAAAAGTGATGTTGGTATTCCAAGTCAATCAGAAAATCATTGGATACAGCACACATATTATCTTCAAGAAAGGACCCCTCAACCGGACCCAGCAATTACTTTCGTCTTAAGCTTCTAGACAACATCATTGCAAAAAGCTGCTATAACCCAATTTATACAATATTTGCCTGCGATAGCCGGTTCTCCTCTCAACAAATATCGTGTAGGTCATGTCTTTCTTTGTTTTGTCTAATCCAAAGTATTTTTTTTTTCAAAATAAGTAGCTAAATTATGTCACTGTTGGGTCATGATATGCACAGCCTGTACTTGGCCAACGGATTTATTGGTTGTTGCATAGAAACCATGTGGACTATATTAGGTTTGCCATGAAACCATTTTTTTTTTTCAAAATCCCAAATCCCAGGTTTGGCGCTGCTGAATTTTTCGAAAAAAAAATGCTATGACTGCACTTGGCCTGCCTTGCTTTCACTCTGCCGTTTGTAGAGTTTTAAGGGCGACAGCTATGTTGGAAATGATATGCGCTGAATTGGCTGAGTGGAATTTATTGCGCGTTTTGACATAAAGAGTGGCGTTGATTGGCTGTTTGCCATTAAATCGTCGTTTTCCGAAAATACGAATAAAGACGTCAAAGTGCATTTTGAAAAAAATTGAAAATGTCGCCAGATAGCCCTCTCCCTATTCAACATTTGCTTACATTTTGAAAAATAATGAACAATTGGCGTTGTATTACTTTTGCTATGAACTTTTCATATTGTTCCAACATTACATAAAGATCCATGTTTGTATTCAAAAGTCATGCCATAGAAAATCTTGGATCAAGAGCACACAAAACTTCAAGAAAGGACCCTCAACCGACCCAGCAATATTACTTTCCAAGTCTTTAAGCTTCTAACGAACTTTCATTGCAAAACTGTCAATAACCACTCTCTCTTTGCCGCGAGTAACCCGCTCCGTCAACAAAATATCAGAAGTGGTAGTTTTTCTTTGTGGCTTTAATCAAGTTTTTTTCAATCAGTAGTATTATGTCACTTTTTGA
The DNA here is from genome assembly GCA_001188425.1 of Eucidaris tribuloides. Lineage (NCBI taxonomy): Eukaryota > Metazoa > Echinodermata > Echinoidea > Cidaroida > Cidaridae > Eucidaris > Eucidaris tribuloides. Next base: position 3,348 of record JZLH01S0178044.1, on the reverse strand, counting down.
CGAGTAGAGCTATGCACGCTGATTGGCCAAGTGATATATGTGGGTTTTGCCATGAAACCATTGTTTTGTTTTTTCAAAATCACCAAATCCAGGTTTTGTTGAATTTGAAAAAAATGCTATGACTGCACTTGCGCCTTGGTCACTCTGTTTGTACGAGTCTCGCGCCGCCCTATGTTGGAAATGATATGCACGACTGATTGGCTGAGTGGACTTTATTGGGTTTTGACATGAAAGTCAGGGTGCGTTTATTGGGTTTTGCCATCAAACGTGTTTCAGAAATCACGGAAAATAGACGTCAAGTGATTTTGGAAAAAAATGAAAATAGTACGCCATGATAAGCCCTCTCCCTATTCACAATTTTGTTGCCATTATTGAAAAAAAAATGAAAAGTGGCGTTTATTGACTTTTGTATGAACTCCTCTCTATGCTTCAACAATTAATAAAAGATGATGTTGGTATTCAAAAGTCAATGCCATGAAAATCATTGGATAAGAGCACACATATATCTTCAAGAAAGGACCCTCAACCGACCCAGCAAATTACTTTCCGGTCTTAAGCTTCTAGAAACATCATTGCAAAAACTGTATAACCCATTTAACAATTTTGCCGGCGATAGCCCGCTCCTTCAACAAATATCAGAGTAGGTAGGTTTTCTTTGTTTGCTTATCAAGTATTTTTTTTTTCAAATAGTAGTAATTATGTCACTTATTATAAATTGAAAAATTGGGGTAATGATGATAAATTCCAATTTTTTTCTCTCTTGAAAACAGTTATGATCAAAAAAGGATCCAATAGACGGATCAACAAAAACGGTCCATCTATCGGATCATTTTCTATAATCGGTCTACCGGACCCTCGGTGTATCGGACCCTTATCCTTTATGGAAAATCAATCCGTGTCGGACATTCGGTCTGAAGGAACCCTGGGTCTACAAGGTTTCCCCCACAAAATTAAGCCGAAGGTCTTTGCCGTCTACCACGGCATTGATAGTATTAGCTGCTGTATCTGACCTAGTCTGGATTCTAGACTGTCATGCGAAGCAGGATCAATTTTTGCTGATGATTCATGCATAAAGGTCTGGCAGTCAGACTACGTCTGATAATAGATCTCCCACCACGTTTGCACTATTAAAGGTTCAAACCATACCATAGCTTTCACACTTTTTATTAGTAACGTGTTCGTTTGTTTTCGGTTTGGTGGTTACCTTGGTGGTTAGTTACACTTTTAAAAATGTAATTTACAACTAGAATTAATGACAATATCAGAGCCAATTTTGCTATGACTATCTTATGTGATACATGAAAGAGCACATGATAGGATAATGTGTTACATCTATATATATCCCTGTTGCTCATAACAGAACTATAATTTTTCATCATCATCTCTGCCTTTCAAGATGTGTTTGCTGATTGTATCCGTAACATCCGTTAAATCTAGACTGATTTTCCATCTTCTTATGACCTAATATCTCAATCGTAATTAAATAGCACGAGAGTAGACCAAAAAGCGAGTTTATCTTAAATTTCAGAAATTTCCAAAACCTCTCGCTCGTGGAAAAACACATTTCATATTTTAACAATCAGGACAGCCTCTCAAAAAAGTTCTTGCTCACATGTCACCGCAGCAAAACTGCAACTTGAGACAGAAATGTCATGGAGGAGGATAAAATATATGCATGCCTACAATGCCCCTTTTGACATTTATGACAAACTCCCTAAACATTGGGGGATGGTCAAGTGCTCCTTCCCCCACCCTGCTTATCACTAATGCACACACATGTGCATACATACATTCAAAAACACAGTATACACACATTAGGGTGGGACGAAAAATACCTTTTTTCTCTGATCGAC
>JZLH01S0178031.1:32961-37669 GCA_001188425.1 Eucidaris tribuloides | reverse complement strand
TACTACATAGAAATATGTAAATATTGACTTTGACAGTTTAGAGTACTGGTAATGATACATATTGTGAATCCTGGATATGTACATGTAGGCCTTCATGCTCTTAGGAATTTATATCCCAAAGTTGTTCCTTCTTAATTATATTGATTTCTACTACACCAATATTATACTGTATACCAACAAGGTGAAATGCAGAAATTTGTATCTTTTCATGAAGGTTGCTTCCATATTGGCTGCCAATGAAACTGCCACACTCAACGTTTGAGAAATTTTCATCATAAAACTTAGAATAAGACATAATATGGGGAAAAAAATATCACTAAACATGCACACACAAAAACGATAAGCTGGCAACACTTGTGTAGCAAAATCACTCTGTTGGCAGTAGGGGCATGTGTAACCATTAGTCAACAGGAACAATGAATTAGTGAGTATTACCTCACAATGAACTTGGGACTATTACTTACCCCTAGACTTTGTTATCTTTCATTTTTCATTCCACATCCAGTTCAATTCTAATTTTTAGACAAAATGCCAATTATGTCAATTGCTGCAACAGCTATAAGATATAAAGATATTGCCGAGTTCAATGGTGTGAGCCATTATACTTAATTCTTATATCATAATTATTATACTGAACTCTTTAAAAAGGCTACTTAAAATAGTTTGCTACAGGGTATTTTTTTTTGTAATCATATATTTAACTGGCAAGATTTCAGAGATACATATCACGCTGCAATAATTTCTTATGATACAGTGAAACCTGTGTATAGTGGCCACCCAGGGAAAAAAAATTATGGCCTTTATAGATAGGTGGCTGCTATAGACAGGTTCTTTAACATGTGATTTGTCTAAAGGGGAATCATTTTAGTGGCCACTATAGACTGGTTGGCCGCTATACAGAGGTGGCCGCTAAGACAGGTTTGACTGTATATAAAACATGTCATGTGTATTTCCTAAATATTCTGGTAACATCAAGAAGAAAACACTTTTTTGAGAATACTTGCAATTCAACACCTCCTATATATTGACTATGATTCGTTTGCTCCATTGCACCAAAACGTGAAGTATGGAAACCTTTGCCCTTTATTCCAGTTTGTCAGGCTACCCCTATCTCAAATTCACATCTTTATATACCAAAACATTCCTTTCACATAAGTTTTGTTTGTTCTACTCAACACATCCATGTTATGTAAACAAAACAACTGACACAATGACAGAGGGCAGTGCAGTTGACATTGTATTATTAATGCGTTTTTATTTCAAAACAATTGAAACATTTGTACAAGGACTACTTCTAGCAATTGCAATAACATTTTCTATTTGTCTTCTCCTCAAAGTTAGATAATCTGGCTCAACACACAGACATGTTATGGCCTCAAGTACAAAATATTTGTGCAACAAACAACTGGTATCCTAATCTCCAATTGATATCATTATTGACCCCCCCCCCCATTCCCCATGGGGAAAATACAAAATGACTCTTCCGAAAGTAGCATTTCATGGACAGAAATATCCTAGTACTTACGTTACATGGATATCAATTTTGAGGGCATCCACTACCTCTACCTTTGATTCACTAATGCACTTTTAATGTGTACACACTAATTAAACTTGAATGGCTTCTTCTTTAATTAACTTTAATAGTTTACACACTCTCCTGTTTTGTGAGAAAAGGAACAAAAACAAATAAAAATGAAATCTAGCTAATTCCGGTCGTTGCTTTTGAAAGCATGCATCTATGGAGCATTCTATCTCGATTGCCCAAAATATGTCATTATTATGGCTACACAACCTACTTCAGCTCAACATATTTTAGTAATTGAAACCATACATGTATCTTATAACCAACTTTATCCTGCTTTTTAAATAATTCACTCAACTTGATCATCAAAAGTAATACCTTCCAGTCATAAGACACATCAAATGTCTGAATAATTTCACATTAAAATGATCTCTGCATATCTACTGAAAACTGAGCGTTGTAGTTACTTCTAATGTGTTGAGTAATTGGGCTCATAATAGCGACACTCTAATTGCCTGTATTAAAGTCATTAGTGAGATGATAATAAGGTATGTCACCTAGTTAGTAACAACACGATGGATGCTGGATTAACGATGAAAACAAAGTCAACTTGGATGTCTTTGATGTATTGTGAAGAAATGAAATGTATGATAAGGCGTGCTGTTTTAAATAGAATCTATTTCCAAAACTAGTTAGGTCAAGTAAAAATAAACACTAGTGTATCATTCTGACCTACTTCTCTTTATTTACATTTGATATTCTATTTACTTTGTAAAAAAAATATCTGATAGAAATGTCAAAACTGAAAAACTAATTTGAGCCTTTGCTTTTGTACATGTTGTGACCAAGATTGGAAATTTATAAAATAGTAAAAAATGATGCCACCTTCTTATTTTTTAAATTTAGATGATAAATTAGCCTTGACTTTCTATAAAAAGGAGACAATGTTAATCTTCAGACAACATTTGCAACAAATGTTGATTTTTTTTTCCTGGAACTTGTTTTTATTGTATTAAAATATACATGATATTAACAATAAACATGACATTGGGGGCTATTAATGAGCTCAGACGTAAGGAGTGATTCTCAGGTATTTGTAACCAAGTAAACCGTGGCATTGCAGTCACCGTAGCCTGGTGGTTGTGCCGCTGACCGGATATCAGTAGGTTTCAGGTTCGAATCCTGTTGGGTCACTCTTTTTCTGAGTCATTAAAAAATATCAGATCAAGCATTTGATCTTATTTATCATTAATTTGATAATACAGAGATGAACAGCAAATTTATTCTGCATCTTAAATTCTCTCTGCAAACCTTTCATTCATTAAAACATAACATTATATGGCATATGATCCTCCCTTACCCCTGTACCCCACCCTACAATTTAGAACAGTTTACAGACCATCATCTAGCAAACCAAAGAAACAAAATTGTTCACCCAAAGTCATCCATGTAAATTTCCAACCTCATTACAACTGCACTAGAAATTACACAAAAGCGTTGCAGTTAAGGTCATTAGCATAGTGCCGTTAATGGACAGCTTCTCTACCTGCACATCAAAGCAAATGATTAACCTTTTGGATGCTTTCTGTGGTCCAACTACTGGTATACATGTTTACAAGTTTTGGAGTTGTGACAATGGAAGGGTTCATGTTCATACCTTACTACTTAAGTAAGCACAATGGCATTCATGATGGTACTTACGATATCTTGGAGTGTACCGCGACTTCCGAGGCAACGATGCCGTTTTACTAGCCATGACTGAGAAACGGTTTTCTTCTAATCCATACGGTTACAAAACAAGCAAGTGCAATCCAGTTTTTAATAAATTTGTAATCCAGTGTGCTCACAGGAGAAAATGGGTTAAAAGATGGCTCCTTCTAGGTCCAAAAAGTGTCGCTTCCAATCTACGAGATTCGCAATCATACAAGACCTCTTGTTTTACTCACACGATATATCTTCAACACTCACTACGAAGGTAATTGCATCGAGAAGATGCAGAAAAGATTTGAAAGGTTATGGTCTCCTTTTCAGTCCAAAGGAGTTGCTTCCAATCCACAAGCTTCGCACTGATATAAGAACTCTTACTTGACTAGCACAATATATCTTCAATGCTAGGAAGACAACTGTCTTAAGCAAATGCAGAAAAGATTAAAACAGATTTAAAAGATGGTCTCCTCAGTCAAAAAGTGTTGTATCTAATCCACAAGCTTCGCAGTGATACAAGACCTCTTCTTGACTAGCATGATATATCTTCCAACCCTGGGAATGCAATTCTCTCACGAAAATGTAAATTCCAAATAGTTTATGAATTCCTAATGTAACCTTACACACCGTTGACTTCTGAAAAGCAGTGAGTAAATGCAATTTTGCAGAAGCAAATCATCGATAAGATGTTCACGACCACTCCAAGAAGATAGGGGCGACTGTGTGTCGTGTATACATAGCAGTGCACGGTAGAACCAGAAAGCCAAATGACACACACGCCCAGGTATGACAGCTAGCTCAGCACATACACACACACAAACAGACACACAGACAGGCATGTATCTATATCAGTGGTAGATCCAGCACGTCATTCAGCATAGAATCTTCAGGGATGACCTTTTCGTGACAGTCGAGGGTGCAAAGACCATTATGGAAAAGTCACACGTGGTCCTAACTCGAGAAACACGCTAGCTACGGGTCGGAGCAGAGCTGCTCATCTGAGTGGAGCGAAGACTCGATAACGATCATAACAAACAAAAATAGAAGATGTGTGGAACTGACGTTACTGACACACAAACACTGCCAAAATATCCGGAGCGGTTTACCGAGTACTCTGTAACTTGGAGAGGGGAATAGAAGAATTGCAGCATGTATATAATTGCTTGACATATACAGTTTCCGGACAGCTGTCTTGGCTTGCACAAAGCTATAATATGAACGGCTGACTCCTCAAACTGATAGGAGCTGTTGTAAATAATAACATAACCACAGAGTAGGGGGACGGGGAGGGGGAGAGAAGGGGGCGGGGGAGAGAAGGGGGAGGGAAGACAACAAACAGTGATATAAAACCCAGTGACTCACAGAGCTCTGTTACACTATAACTTACATGTACGTATGTGTACATACTACATAGCCCTTCTGTATGAAATATGCCTGTGCTTACAATCAATCATGCACGCACACACACACACACACACACAC
>JZLH01S0178031.1:17961-30461 GCA_001188425.1 Eucidaris tribuloides | reverse complement strand
TTAGTTTGCAGCACATTTATAGAGCACATTCATGAGATAATTCAAAAGCACAGGCCAGTAAATACATACTGAGCTACTAGGTCTACATTGATGGGTTCATGTCTGCTCCGCAAATGACACACTACTTATCACAAATTCCAACGTTTTCCTATCTCGTTAATTCATGTCTATTAATGTGTGCATTTTGAGTGAACCTGTTGTCTCCTAGTCTAAGTTTTAGACTGTCCTCTTTTTTTTTCACCCTAATCCTAAGGCGGTATAGTCACTTTGACTCGGTATGAGTCTGGACACTCAGACTAGCTTTTCTGTGGTGTGAGTTTGATATATTCCACATGATGCTCGGTGTGTCCAAATTCTCTTAGACTGCTCACTACGCTCGGGATTGGGGTAAATTAAAGAGAAGTCTATGACTTAGACTAGTTGTCTCCCAGATTGCATAATTTCCACAGAGTCAATACATGACACATCTGGTTCCTGGAGAAAATGGGTCAAAGAATGGGTTTCCATGGTAAAGCCCAAATCAGACAAGAACAAGGCCCTGTGACCTTTGAACTCCGAAAATCTAATCAGGTCATCATTGATTTATCATACTTGACCCATGTTTTATTTAAATCTGCTGAGTTTTAAGATTCTAGATTGTGAAAGAAGTGAAGCATAATGAAATGAGTCACATGATGATGGATATCACTAGGGGAGAACACATCTCTCTGATAAAATTATAGAATGACTGCAACACTAAAATTCAATTTAATCAAATGTTGAAATGAAATTTTAGAGAAATAACAAACAGCAATATTGTCTCATGAAGAGAGTTTTCAAAAATAGTTCAAAGGTAAACAGAAAACTATCCAAGCCGTTTCCATGCAAAGTTTCAAGTGTTTTTTTTAAATAACTTAATAATTCAACAGTACAGCAAACTACACTATGCAATTCAACAAGAATTGGTACAAAATAGGTGAAGTTTAGGTCATTTAAAATTCAATGTGGAGGAAAAAATGTTATCCATGAAGGAAAAAAATGAAGGAGCCATACAAAGCCTGATGTATCAGCATTGTATAATCCGACAAGTTCAGGCCCCTTTACCCATTAGAAAAAACTTGAGACTCATTTCCACACGAGGTAAAATATGACTCAAAGACAGACTCTAATCCACAAACACTCTCCTAAAAAAAAGGGAGAGAAATGACTCCACATTTAGGGGCAGGAAGTGCAGCAGGGTTGGCTACCCCAAATTTAAAATCGGTGGCTTCCGTCGTGAGTAAGGTCACAGCCGTAACGAAATCCCTATAGCAATTAGATATGCCCTCTGCTGCACAGTTCTAATGTTTACGTTTTGGAGTTATTTTGGTTTTTCGGCAGCAGAATTTAGTAGTTTGTCTGGAATTGCAGGGAAAATTTTGTCCATTGATCTGGTTGACGTATACAGTAAACATGGTACAGGGAAGGTTTCTATCATATTCCGTACAGGATGGAATTTTAGAATACATCAGTTTTATTAAAGGTACACTGTACGGAGTGTAGCCCTCTCAATTAAAGTTTGGAAGACAATATCAATATAAAGGGATGAATTGTTATAATTCCTTATTTGTCTTTCTTAACTTTAATCCTAATACCAAAAGATACACACAAGTATGTACTGCAAAATGATAACAACACAGAATATGAGCTATCACATTGGAATGTGATAATGTCCATGTGTCTGGATATTTTAAAATATGTATTGACTAATTACCAAGGGCTCATGAAAAAAAAATGACTCAAAATCTCTACAGCTTTCACACAGTAGCTAAATTTGTATATTTTCATTATGAATACTTCACAAAACAAAACTCTTGATCCATGACTATCCATCATTTTAAGAACTCTGAAGAACCCAATGCCTCTGAGATTCTGTACATGGCACATCCAGCTCCTGCAGCTGACAGGCTAATCTAAAAGTTCCTACAACTTGCATCCTTGCACTATTACAAACTTGAAGATAATGGTTGACATTGTGCTCATAAGCAAAACACCAAACATGAGTATAAATAGTCTGCAAGTTCAGCATACATCCCTCCCTTTCAAACCTTTCAAATAAAAAGTGCATGTTTCTTCTACTAATAATGGAAGAAACTGCTAAGAAAGCTGTAGTAACTACAAGTAAGAGTAACTGCTAAAAAGAAATATATTTCTGTTCTCGAGATTCAAAACAGAACCCTTTCATTTCTTTGCAAAATATATCTGTGTGCAGGAAACCAGGGTCCTACACACTTACAGTATAATTGACCAACTGCACATGCCGTGAACTTCAAGAGAGGGCTAAATTGGCCACTGTAACAAGACAATCACTGTCAACACCCTTCACTTTATTAAATTTCCTCTTGGTTCATTATTCCCCGACACCGCTTTCTCTTGAATGTCACTGTCTAATGCCAATTACTTTGCTTCTGGCAAAGGCCAAGTCATAGTACCTGACCTAAACTTGAGTTTAAATGCTTGTTATTGTCTTTGTGAACAGTCAATAGCTTTTTCAAATTACTCAAATATAGATTGTATATATCAGTGTATTATGGCAAATATATTTTCAAGGTTCAAGATACTTTTGTTCTGTAAAGAATAAAGTACGGTATCGTCACTTATTGTCAATAAACTATTCTTTTTTTTATTACCTGTTCAACGCATTTTTACACTACTCTAAAAGAACATACTCTTTCTGTCTTGCTACATCCTGCAAGATGAACTCATACATGTATACAAATACCTTTTCAACAACCTACACTGTAAATTATGTTTAAAGATTGTGTTTGGGATTTGCAAGTCCATTACTTCCCTTCATTATCAATACCAAAAAGTAGTTTAGTACTTACAAATGGTGTGTTGAAAGTTTTAGATCCATACGTCATGAATTTGTTGTTTTATGAGAAAAACTAATAACGACATGTTACCACAATGTTGTTCTTTCCACGAGTTTAAATTTTGCTCAAATTGCGAATTGCGGTTATGTGTACCGTCGCAAGACCAGCGGAGCACCCTGATTGGTTAAACGGCTAAACTCCGCACGACCTTCGGCTAATGGCTCATCGGACAATTTTGAAACGGCCTGTGCACGTCGACGTCACTGTACATTCTGAAGTTTATTACACACCCAAATATTCACCAAAACTACATATTCTACCCAAAGGTTCTATGACAGGTGTTTATACTAATCTTCACATTGTGAATGATTTGAGCTGATTTCATTCATTTTGCCATTTTCTGACGTAGTGTTGCACAACTAAGTCGCGAAAAGTCGTAGTCGCGACTGCCTACACAGAGTCGCGACTCTGACTATCGGAATGCAATAGTCGACTTTTTATCACATGATAATTTGTACAGGGAAACCCCGTTATAACGAGGTTGTCGGGACCGCCGATTTTACCTCGTTGTAACCGGTACCTCGTTGTAAACATACACATAATGTAACACACAAAATATAACATGTATGGGACTAGGCATTAAACCCATCTGTTTACTGCTTTTCCTACTTGTTCTGCACCAAAACTATGAACAGACAGATTATTATTTTTCATTTATATACTCATCCAAAGTAATAAAGGAAACTAGATTTCGAAAGAAAGCAGCAACCTTCACGCTCATAACTTGCGTCGAGTACTGTGTACGGGAGGCAGGCTTTGTGTGACAAGTAAATGTACTGTGCACTTGTGTGTACAGTATACACACACACTTGCAGATAAGTCAGGGACTTCATGTATTGTGCATGGCTGCGTGCATGACCGGCTGAAGTGCGATGCGCTCTGAAACGATTGGCCATTTTTGCGTTGCCAAAATTTAGAATTTGGTCAGCGCACCATGCGACTTTCATTTCCTCGTTTTAACCGGGTGAATTTCTTATGTTTTTCTTTGTTAATGGGTTGAGAAAAATTCCTCGTTATAAGCGAAATCTCGCAATAACCGAGCTCGCTATAAACGGCACTTCTTTCCATTGAACAACACGTAAATGAAAACGGGACCGAGACAATCACCTCGTTAAAAGCGGTACCTCGCTATATCCGAGCTCGTTATAACGGGGTTTCCCTGTATTAAAAACTGAGTCAAAAGACGTAAAAATTGAACAGAACTACCAATCATTTATCTACCATTTTGTCGTAGAAATGAATCCCCTATCTCTCTTCGATCGCAAATCAATCAGAACTGCCAAAATGTACTTGGATCAGCCTATAATCGTGCTATGCTATCATACATGTGTTGCCGTATACGTGCGACTCCGACTGCGACACCCATGCACCCCACACCACCAATCTTAAACACACTAAGACATTGAACACCGATAGTCGACTAATAGTCGGAGTCGCGACTATTGGTGGGCGACTAGTCGACTCTCTAAAATGCTGAAGTCGTGCAACACTATTCTGACGTGCAAATCCTGAACTCTGTCTTTAATCCTACAGTGCATTTTAATTACTTAATTCTCTTATAATCATTATTTCTGTTGTGATTTGACTAGATATTAATAAGGGAAAAAGTAGATTACATAACCTGAGAATGAAATGAAAGTCAGTGGATTTTTTTATTTATTTCAAAAGAGTATTTCTAGTGCATCCACCCTATGATCTACGAAACAAAGCTAAACGTTCAAAAAATAACAAATATCACATCAAATTTTTCAAACTACATAATCGGTCTAAATACACCAACTATAATTCTGGCACGCAACTCTGTGAATCATTTCGCAGCGTAATGCAGTCAGAATTCGGATGAAGCCTATCAGAAAGGCTGATCAACCCCAGAGCGATGGTGTGACAATGAAAGCTACATGGGATTTGTAACAACAGACCGTAATTAAGTGTATCCTTGACGAAACTCCAACAACGTCCAACCGTCGCTATGAGCGGATGTGATAATGTGTCATTGGTACATCTGCCTTTTTTGTTTGTTTTGCTTGGATTTTACTCTTTTTTTTGATGAAGGGGGGAGGGTGGGAAAGAGGAATTCCTAGCACAAGAGACAATACACGCTTTCAGTAAAGTGTGAATAGCACGCAGTATCTCTGAACTTTTTGAGTGTCTAAAGTGGATTAAAATCAAAAAATCTATCAGACATCAGTGGGGAAGCCCCATTTAAAAAATTGTCAAACTTTGATATCTGACCTACATGACAATGTCGGAACAGACAAATTTAACACCATACCACACACAATTTTAAAAAGTTATGCTGTCAATAGCAAAAAATGTTGACATAAATATCAGCACATGATAAATTGTCATGGAAACAGAAATTCTTTAACACAGCTTACATGTACTTTGGGGGAAACTAGAATGGTCGTTCATTGATTTTCACTTGATAAAAGCACTTGATGATCACTTTGAACTGCAATTTCTTCAGGGCTTCATTTTTTTATACCTTATCAGAGATACTGGGAGCATGGAACACTATGTAACCCAGATTTTTTAAAACTAAAAACATTGTTAAACGATGCCTTTAACAGGTGAAGGGGTAACCATAGAAGTAGTTTGTGGCTTGGAACAGGTGAGTTAAGAGATGTTTCAGGGATTCCAATGACTTGCAAGCCCCATGCCAACCATGACGGATAACTCAGGTTCCTCTAACCCCATCCCTCCACCCCGTCCCCCCCGCCTCCACTCCCTCCCCCTCCTTCCACACCCTCCCCCTCTCACTCCACCCCCCCCCCCAGCCATCAGGCCAGGTGCCCGGAAGTCCGGTTCCCTGAATCTCCCCCTTGTGTCTCGGCGACATGATCAGCTGGTAGTGACTAGGGTACCACTGACAATATCCTCATCACAGTATATACAGTCATTACAGTGCAGTATACAACAGAAAGGTTAACTGACCAATAAACTGTAATGCGGGTCTGAAACCATTTAAATTTGTATGTTTCAGCTTTACCGTTTTTTATGTCACTTTGCTGCAAAAGCGTGGTCACTTACATGTACTCACTTTATTGTAAGTGTTTGGAAAGAGATGTTGGTATGACAACAAAGTTTCAGTCATTCTGTTAATATTGTCCAGAAATGTATAGCAATAGTACATTTCTTTTTTGCCATTTTATTATTAAACTGTGACAAGTTTTGTTAAATTCCCAAGGAAATTTGAATGTATAGTATACCTACAATTTATCTGATGAGTGTGTTTGTGGGGTTTATCCCTCTGCTTGTGTAACAGTAAAATATCAATTTAGATTACCACCATACTTTTAAATATTATTGACACTTAAACAGTATTACTTGTGGTGCAAAAAACTGTGCCAGCAACACATTAAAAGTTAAACAATACTGCTACCAACTTACAACATTCCCTATGATACATTAGCTACATTACATGAAATGACCACAAATCCTTGTCATTCTCTTTGGCAGTAGTCCAATTTCTTGTTCAAGAGGAAGTGCATCCTGATTAATCAGTATTCTATTTGATTTAAAACACACTCATTAGAAGTCATGTTGCAGTAATGCAGTTCTCATTCGTATTTTTCAAATGGAGAACATATTTAAGGGAGACATCAGGATATGTTCTGTTGTTAAATTTTATACTTATCTGTTCTGTAAAAGTCTCATACTTTATTGATTGATTGATATCTTTTAATCTATCAATCAAAAAAATGTGTATAAGTATCCGTCTTGTTGTATTATTTGACTTTGTTTCATTTATTTTATCTTATTTCATTTCATGTCATCTTATTTTGTTTTATTCTATTTTATTTTGTCTTACATTTTATCAATTTGTTACAATTTCATTGTAGCTAAAGTTTTAGCTTAAGGTATAACATTTGGAAGGATCAACTGAACAAATTAGAACTCTAACCGTTCAATCGACCACCTCCCATTTACCACTGACCAAAATTATGAGTCAAAGCAAACCTTTGCATGTCAAAGTATCTATCAGCAGTAAAGGTAAATGACATGATTGGTGGTAGTCCTCAACTTGGGAGAACTATACAAGAATCAAGTAAACTGTGCAAGGATTCTACTCTAACATTTTGTTAGTATAACTTGACTCATTCTAAATAACTTCATCAGCAGCGGCCCGCAATCCACTGCAGGAATTCTATTCAGAGTGGGGGGGACACCCTAATGTCACCTTTGTGTCCCCCCCCCACATGAATAGAATTCTTCGTGGATTTGCGCCCATGTTCATCAGTATGTCTTGTGACAGACAAATCTGTTGTGTACCTGACTATGGATCTATTTATATCGGGACTTGAGAGATATAAAATGCTGTTATGTTCATGCCTGATTTGGCTTAAAGGGACCGTAAAGTCGCAAGTCGTGGGCGTTTGGACCTGGCCCGACTCGGGTAATATTCGGGAAAGCCCGTATACGTTCGGAAAACGAGCGCGCACGGATTGTGTGCAATTCCCTATGCAGCACGTATTCACCCGAAGACAGGCGAACTAAGCCCAACTGACCCTCATTGACAATTCTGTTCGCAGCTCCGTGATTGTTGTTACGCACCACTGAACTCTACACTACGTAGCATAGAGTTCAGTGTTACGCACTGCCTTGCAATAGGGGCAAGCGTAAGGTAAATAAACGTACATGGATTACGAGCGGCGTGTCCCTTTAAGTGAACAAATTCAAGATAAATCCTTCCAGCCAGAAGATACACTCCAGGTTGTGTATCCATTGGTATATTTTCCAATCAGTTTCGTTCGAAAGGCATTTTTTATTTCTCCCAATCATGTCACTGCCCTTTAAAACTTGTGTTTTATTTATTGTCTTACCAAAGTGGGCTCCAAACAAACATGGTTGGCAAGTAAAATTGTATTGTCTGTTACTATAGCAACCAAAACAAATAATTAAATAAATTGTTTAGAGTTCTGAGGCTCAAACACATGTATGTAATCACTTGGACAATAGGCCTAAGGTTATATTAGTTTGCTGACCTACAGTCCTAAACTTTACATTTTTTCAACAGATTATCAACATGTAGGAAGTAAGTAAACTTTGATTCATTACCCAATATCCCATTCCTGACAAAAGTAATTGCTCAGAAGATTAGCCGATATTACATGTATACTCACTATACTTAATGTTTGGTTACTATGTATCACCATTTGTGCATGTATGTGTTTGCGGTGACAACTGGTCGAGTCTAACAGGTGTGTTAAAAGCCGAACCACAATCAGCTGATGTGGATTTAGCTCATAGACTGGGTAATTTGTTACATCCTCAAATACAGACCATGCGTCTGTATACAAGAAAAAAATGATTGGATGGCTATTTTAAAACTTCTCCTAGCAACTTGTAATCATGTTTTAACTCTCATGACAGAGTAATCTGGATACGTGGTGCTAGTTCTGTAGACAATGTGGACAAACGTGAGATTACGTTGATTGTTACTTCCTTTGTTTGAGAAAATGATTTATGCAGCAATTGTGTTCATGATGGTCCCACACACAGCATTATGTGTATTGTTTCACACATGACCTCATGATTGTCCATCATATGGATTTGATGTTGCAGTCACAAACTTGTTTGACAAAATATATTTAAGAAAGAAAAAGAAAAACAAAAATAAACACAAAATAAATATTACTATTTTAACAAAAAAATGTGAATGAATGAAAATAAGATGACACCTAGTCTGGATTTCTACAGTTAATAGATTTGAATGATGACATTTATTTTTTATTTTTTAGCTGTCTTGACTTTGACTTGCATTTCCAAAAGATAAATTTCCTAGTTGTTCATACTACCTCGTCTATAAAACAAATCATTAGGTGGAATATGGAAATTTATCACAGAAATAGACTACTGAGAATATCCCATCAGTCTCAGACATCTTTGAATGATACCTTTTTCTACGTTGATTGTTACTTCCTTTGTTTGAGAAAATGATTTATGCAGCAATTGTGTTCATGATGGTCCCACACACAGCATTATGTGTATTGTTTCACACATGACCTCATGATTGTCCATCATATGGATTTGATGTTGCAGTCACAAACTTGTTTGACAAAATATATTTAAGAAAGAAAGAGAAAAACAAAAATAAACACAAAATAAATATTACTATTTTAACAAAAAAATGTGAATGAATGAAAATAAGATGACACCTAGTCTGGATTTCTACAGTTAATAGATTTGAATGATGACATTTATTTTTATTTTTTAGCTGTCTTGACTTTGACTTGCATTTCCAAAAGATAAATTTCCTAGTTGTTCATACTACCTCGTCTATAAAACAAATCATTAGGTGGAATATGGAAATTTATCACAGAAATAGACTACTGAGAATATCCCATCAGTCTCAGACATCTTTGAATGATACCTTTTGTTGATTTCATCTGCAACCCATTGGAGACCAAGTACGAGTTATCTTGTGTTGGGGTCTATGGAAAATGCATGTTATAGTGAAATCAAATCGTGTCCATCAGGTTAAAAACACTGGTTAGAAATCAGTATAAAAATTATAGAATAATGCCACCTTTTGGGGGACAATAATCACTTATCAATGAAATTGTTGAAGAAATATGGTACTCGTGTAAATCTAAAACACCATTACTCTGTACCAAAGAAAAAATTACTATTCATGACTGATCATACGAATTATCAAACTCGACATAATTCTGTGTATTATCTGTGTTGCTTGTGGTTTTGTGCTGTACATCTGTCTGGCAAAATTCCAACTTGATAACTGGCAACAATAGACAGTAGTATGGCGCTAAATATATGGATTACCAGGAAAAATGCAATCAAGTCTATTGTTTACAATATGCAATTTTACATGAATTTGCATCTGAACTACAGCTACTGCTCTAAAGTTTTCATTGTATCCAACAATTATATACAAATATTACCAAAGAATGAAGTATATATGTTCTTGCAAAAAGGTAAAAGGTATATGTATGTAGTTTACTCATGGTTTAAATTCACAGATTCTTCTGTAATAATAATTTAACTTTTTTTAACATTACAATGAAATCAAAATTAAGATTGCAAAAATTACTAGGAAATAAATATAACTGTAAAATGAGAACACACCAGAAAGCTAAATATTTTTTACAGTTATAGTGTCAACAACTAAATTTTCCTGAATTTGTGATGTTGTCACTGCATTTGTATGATGACAAGAATCACTGTTAAGATCATCAGAATTATTTTTTGTTTTGTAAAAGTGTCAATTCATACATTACATAAACGAAAAAGTATACAGATATTAAGACAGCCATAATAGTTCTGGAAACAAAATAAGTTGTGATCTACATGGTTATTTTGATGATATTTACTAGGATACATACCACTTTTCCCCTTTTGATAGATATGTTTCTGCCTCTGTTCTTCTTGCTTTTTCTGCAACTGTTCCTTGGCCTGTTTCTCCACTTTCTTTGGTGGTGGCACCGGCGGGGGCTGGGTGGGATGTTTCGGTGAGGGGGGAGGCCCCTCTTTCTTCTCCTCTGAAGGGGGTGGAGGTGGTGGGGAGGATGGTGGTTGTGGCTTCGGTCGGGGAGGGGGCGGCGGTGGGGATTTCTTGGGAGCCACTTTGGACTTCTTGCACTGCTCCTCGTCGAAGCCAGAGTCGGGGCTGTCCCGGTCTCTGTCTTTCCCACTTTTATTGGTCTTCTTCTTGGAGGGTAGAGGACCCTTCAAGAGGCACTTGACGATGAGGGAAATATCCTTGTCAAAGGGTCTGAAGCCATCTTTCCCGTCTTTACCGTCTTTGCTCCCAGAATCTTTTCCAGAAGCCATGATTTCTCAGAAAATGATTGAAATCTTTTAGCAAACAATACTTGACCAGAACACTGTTTGTATACAATCACAGATCAGAATGCCCCCACTGCTATTAATTACGCAGAAGTCTCGATTTGCAAACGAGGAAAAATATGTCACATCGTCTGAGGAGCTTCCTGATCAACTTAAGCCAGTCCTTGCCAACTGACCGCCAACTGCAGTTTTTAAAACAAAATGAAGTCTGGGGCTATCGCTGTTTCCAAACTGTGGTCGATGACATCCGTCATGCATCGACAAGACAGCCAGACAGAATACCGCACGCAGTAAAATGGAATAGGCAAACGAGAACGAGCAACACACGCACAAATATATAATCGGTAGGGTCACGTTTTGCCCTTAATTGGGATCAGACTGGATATAGTTCTGCACCGGTCATAGAAAAAAATGTGTGACACCGACTCGGTAATGGACGCAATACGAAACTACAAGCGTTTGCCTCGCATTCATTGCTTGAATGATGATTAGTACTGACTTTTTGATACAATCTATTCCCCCTCACCACCACATATTGCAGTCAGCTGCTCCTCCCGTCACACGAGTCGATTCAGCCACTGAGAGGGGGTGAATCAGTTTACTTCCTGCCGCTAGCCCCGCTCCTCAGATCAGCCAGACTTCCTCTCACTAAATAACCATGTCCAGGAAACCGCCCTCTCGGTACGCTTTTCCCCCTCTCCGCTTCCTCGCCGTGTGATTGGCTGACGTCCATGCCTCAAGTATCTCTGTCTCGCGAATCGTTCATCCACACCCAGCTCAACGCATTATCACGTACCGCGAATCACGCGTGTCGAATGCTCTCCACTTAAAACCAAGATGGCCGACAGAGCGAGCTGACCAGTGAAAGTGCAAGGGAGGTATTCTTGGAGTCGTCCCCAAGCAGCTCTGAACTTCAGCGGTAAGTTTGATTTGTTTACGAGCCTCCCAGATACCGCATACTTCTCGTACTTAATTGAAAGTCACATTAAGTTCCCTAATTGTAATCATTTATGACATCATTGCGATCAGTTTACTAATTGGAAGCTGTCAAGCATGATAAATGTAAATGAACTGTAGAAGGCCTAAACTTGCAAGCAGATTATACCACCCAGAAGGTTTGATATTAACTAACATTTTCATTAACAATATTCATCCATTAAGAAAATTTAGCCATTTGTCACTAAACAAGCAAAGAATATGTGCATTTACAATACAAAATGACTAATATTATTTCTTTTTTGGATGTATATGTATGTGTGCTGCCTGCGTACATGTGCATATTTCTTCTGATTAGAAGGGATTACAGTAGATCACCTATCTACTGGTACAGTATTTCTGAACATGAAATTGGCTTGAAACAATGATCTCATAGAAAGCTATTAACTCATTGATGTCTGAAAACAGATTACCATGCTTTGCAGCTTTCAGAGTCAGATGAAGTCTAGATAGCAACAGATTAACAACTTAAAGTCCAATACACTACAAAGTAATATACATGTATATTTGCTTTATTTTGTATCACGGACACACAAAAGTGCAAAATCCTTTATGCTGCAGTGATATATATATACCAGTAAAAAAATTATGACCATTCAATGACGGACCTGGAATTGTTGTAATGACATGTCTTAACAATTACCACAAATGACTGGCCATATGTTCTCTCTTCTGTATGATAACAATCATTTCCACACTAATACCCAAGTTCAATCTCGCACAAATGGAAGTCATATGTGTAGCTCGATTACATGCCTTACTGCCCTTCAAGACTTGCTTCGGTTAACCTGTTGAAAATGCTTT
>JZLH01S0178031.1:0-10173 GCA_001188425.1 Eucidaris tribuloides | reverse complement strand
CACTGAGTGGGGTGGGCAAAGGTCACACATGATATATTTACGCTTCATCTACTCCCCGATCGCACACTCCATGCCAACAGCACCCTCAGTGTTGAATGCAAGAAAGGCTACTGCCATTTTTCCCCCTCAACATCTGCATATCTATTTCATATTGGCACATTTCACACAACGCTTGACACATGCCCCCCATGGCACACATACAGTACATGTATGCAAATTATGAACATTCAATATGTGCCGCCAATAACCTAAATATATTGTCATGAAAGTGAAATACACAATTCACACAGGCAAAAATACTGTATCCCACCCCATCAATAAATTATCATAGCTGTGCGAGAAATTGTTTGGATAAATCCAACGTGATTTGTGTGCAACCTCAAATTAGAATGTTGCCTTTGGGGGTTTGAATGGGAGGAGGGGCTACAGGTTGACTGTGTGTAGTTCTGGGTTGCGGCTTATTATGAAGCATGCAATGCACAGCAACGTACCACATACCCACACAACACACAGACATGCACGTATGTACTGCGTGCAATCTATGAACATACATATGTAATATGTACGAATGGGGAGGCCTTTTGGGATATTTTGAGGACAATGAACGCATTAGCCTCATGAATGCGATCCACATCTAGCGCATGCATTGCTTGAGGCAGTTCAGGTCTCTGTGTGCATGTTTCATTCAAGCACATGAAAACAGACAGATTGGGTACTACAATACATGTATTTATTTCCTTCATTGAAGCGATGAAATTAAAATACTGAAGCACACGCAGGCTTGATTATTTTCCTCTAAAATTCAAGAAAGCAATATGAAAAAAAAATGATTTTATTTTATTTGAGACGAATCATGAAATATTAGACAAAATGAAAAGGAAAATGAGATGGTTTTGCAGTAACAGCACTACAGTCATCACATTCACATCATGATCTACACTGAATTCACAAATCAGCTGATTTTGCCGTAAGATTGTAAAATCACTGTGAGTGTGAAGCATTGAGTTATGTTTATTTATCATAAAAACACAAAAGGAAATATACACCAATACAGTATTCAGCCTTTAGTTTAGTTATGACTATTTATGTAAAAGTCATTTAATATACATATATGCCGGATTATACCCTGTCATTTGCTAGTCTTGTCAGGGGTCACGCTTAACTTTTTTTTACCTAGCCAAGCAGACTAGTTAGCTCAAATTTTGGGTAATCTGCCAGAATTCTGCCTAGTCCACCACCAAAATTGAATATTTTTTATTATGCTTCATGTGATACTCAAGTAATATTTTGGCTAGCCATGTAGACTACTTAGTTCAGAATTTGGCTAGTCCGCTGTGAATTTTGCTAGCCATTAGCCACGGGGCTACTGTTAACGGTGAATGCTACTTGTGCCTGTGACAGCTATACATACATGTACAGTATTATACAAAATGTCTACCCACTGGTTGGTTTTGATAAAATACAGAGATGCAACTTCAGTACTCTAAAATCGTACTGAAGTTGCCTAAAATCGTATTTACTAAGAAAAGTCGTATTTTGTAATAGACTACATAATTGTTGCAGTCAGACCAGGCCAGAACATGCATAGCAGAAATGGTGTTTCCAAACACTCTGTACTCACCTCAAAATCAATGGCAAAATGCTCTTCTCTTCAGTCTTTGACTTTAAATAATCATTTTTCCTTCTTCAGTGTTCAAACTTTCATTATCTATGTCTTTTTTTGCTCTATCTTGGTTTGCACAATACGATTTAGGGGCCAACTTGACCGTAACTTCCGAGTTGCACTCCGTTGACAGTACCATACACACTACACCAATATGATGAATGGGACTGGAGAGCTTTGGACACACAAACTCTATGGACTGTATCACTGTTCACTGGATAGCTGTATCACCTGAGAATCGTCGCTACCAGCACGCACGCCTTGATAGGTCAATGTAAGCACTGATCTCCACATGGGGATGCAGCAGAGAGTCATCAAAACTTTCACGTGCGCACACTGCAAAATACATTTACAATATACAAACTGCATAGCACGTGCGTGTACAGATCACTAACAAAGACTTCATATATGGAAAGCCAATGGGACAAAAACAGGATAATGACAGAAAGTCAGGAAATCGTATTTTTGATGGCCAAAATCGTACTGCCGTATTTTGGGTGAAAAAACGTAAAAATACGGCAAAAACGTAACGGTTGGCATCTCTGTAAATAGTTGTAACCAAACTGTTGCATTTATGCAATCATGCACACAATAATAGTAGAGTCCACCACATCCATTCTTTATTGTTAAATGAATATAACACTTAAGAGCTGGAAATGCGGAACACACACTAACTATTAAATTGAAATTCCTCACAGGCAGCCAATGATGACCACTTAATTCAGTATGCAGGTAACTTTGTCATACCCCTTTTATACTCGGAGTTCCCTACATCAGGTCCGGACCTGAAGCGGGGTAACTACCAGTATAAGATGTCGAAAATATTTAGCCCGAGCTAAAGTTAGTGCAGGCTAGGAGGTGGATCAGGTCCGCATCAGGCCCGAGCTAAAGTCAGTATAAAACGTATCTCACTTTTAGTGCGGACTAAATTCAGTGACCCATGAACCGGAAATAGTATATGCCACTTCCGATTACCCACGCGTAGGCCCATACGGCAGCTGTAAACATTCGCGCTATCACCACCACTGTGCACTGGCGCGCTGTGTGGTAGGGTCCATGGTTATACCATACCAAGGAGCTTCCGGGGAGAAGTTACATTTCGTGACGTCCTCAGTACAATCATCCACATTTTTGATGAGATGCTGACTGTATTAAATCATCTATCTATACAGCTAGCAGCAATTGCAGACAATGTCCAATGTGAGCTGTTACTGTTAGCACCGCAAATATCAACATAATTTCCACACACTCCATGGTCAAACGATATCCAATGAAACGCAGATCGAGATGACTATTCACGAGAAGTGTAAAGACGGAAAGGGACAAAAACTGGTAGATCTAGTACATACGGTATACTGAAATTCGAACTCGTATAACAGCTACGTAGATAAGCATACATGATAAACAGTTTTCGCGCTCGCGCGGAGTACAGCTGAAATGGGGCGACAGGTTACCACGACAACTAGTCCTGTCTCGCACACGTCATGGGTAGTCGAGAAAGGCAGTATAAAACGACTTACCCCAGGTTAAAGTTACCCCGCTTTAGAAGCGGGCTAAAGTCGCGCGCAGTATAAAAAAGGGTAATAGAGAGCTAAACCTGGAATCATGGACACACGCACAAACAAATTTCTTGATGATAGTTGTTGCTGTTCCATCCACTACAATTTGCATGGTGAATTCAGTAACTTCACGGTCAGTTTAGATTTTATCGTCTAATTTCAGTCACTCAAATTGACTAATCAATTATTTCTGTCAAAAAAAATCGTAGTATCTGCCAATGTCCTTTAGTTACCTCTTTAAGTCAGTCTTGTGGTTCCCAGTTCCACCACTTCCTCCCCTCCTAACCCCTCCTCCAGATTTCCAATACTTGCTAATTGTACTGGCTAATGGCTATAAGTTCACAGAATAAATCTTGTGTTGGAATTGGAAATATGACGAAATTATACAAAATACATCAAATAATAGTGCAAGGCAGGTGTTTTTTTTTCTTTTCTTTTCTTTTTTTTGGGGGGGGGTAACAATATTGACAGCAATGCTAATTCCATTATTAGTAAAATATAACTCAATATACTGTAATAAAAATAAAAAACATTAATGCAATAATATGCTTACTCAAAAATGAGTAAGAAATCATTGCACAAAGTATAAATTCACTACAAAACATTGCAAAAAGCATGTGTATTCAGTTTAGTGCTGCAGCTTATTTCAACCATGGACCTACTGTTTCAAATGAGTATTTAAGTCAGATGATATATGGCAATACTTGACTGTATAAAAAAAAAAATCAAATACCATCCAACCTCTATTCATTATTGAAACTGTCTTTTTTTAGGTTGCACAACACAGCACTTTCACTACAAAGCTTAAATTCCTTAGCCATCATCACACCCACAGAATACAAAGGTTAACATAGGAATCAAGGACTTAAATTTTTTGAAATCACACAGTAAACATCCAATCAGGAAATGTTTGTTTCCCACTTAATCGTCAGAGTCTTCCTCATCTGTGTCTTTCTGATATAGTAATTAATCGTCCATTAATCAAAATAAATGCAAAATAGGACTATTCACCTACTGTAAAATAATTCATAAATCATCAAACAATGTATACATTAACTGTAAAAATACACACAACTTGTATATTGGCCAATGCTACAGCTTATGTCAAGAGCTTTATTGGTGATAAATCTGATAATATTACTGGCAATACTTAACTTCCCCAAAATCAAATATCACACAACACTATTTCCAAATATCAATCATTGTCTTTTTTCTGAATGCATCACAGAGTGCTTTCACTGAAAAGCCTCAATTCCTTAGCCTTCATCATACCCACAGATGTACAAAGGTTAACCTAGGAATCAAGGACTTAAATCTCTTGAAATCACACGGTAAACATCCAATCAGGAAATGTTCGCTTCCCACCTAATCGTCGGGGCTTCCTCACCCGTGTCTTTTTGTATATCAAGTGGACGACCTCAAAGGGCATTGCGATAAAAGCAACTACTGGGAAGTACATAAATGTGAAACATTCCCAGCTGATGTGCTAAATAATGGTATAATGTGTACATGTTTGCGGACATGTTTTGTGGTAAACTGGAAGCAGCTAGGGGTGTGTAGTTCATTCAATCACGTTGTAAACAATGGCGCTATGTTTGTGAATATTGGCTGTTGAGAGTAAGAAAGGTGTGAACTCAAGACCTGTTGAGATTGAGAACCACAAGGGTGCTATCACTGCACAAAGTCAATGGCATTAGCGCCCATCTGGTTGTCAAACTTGTAAAGTTTAAAACAAGCTACTAAATACAAACTTCGCATTTAAATAAGTTAAATAATACAAATTCAAAATGAATTGTCATGATTCCTATCTTTTGACCCTATTAGCAGTTGCTATTGATTAAATTCTATGTGTTAACACCTGCATAAATAATGGATCAAACAAATAAAGTCATAGTATGGATGCTTTAAAACACAACTGCTTTTGAGATGAGCTATACACAAAAAATTGTAGAAACAATTTGCAAACAAATCCAATACTGTATACGCCATATTTTTCGCGTCAATATATTTTCGCGATTTTGCTTCAAGATGGGGAATTCACGAAAGTATATTGTTGTGATTTTATAATATTTGAATTCACTTTGTACAGAAATATCAGGAAGTGAAAATTTTTGTCTTCAGTTTGTCTCAAAATTCGTGAAAATAAAAACCCCTCGAAATATTCAGCGTATACAGTATTTGTATCATTGTGTGTTATCATAGTCATGTGTGATGATGGAATGAAAAAAATGAAATTCACAAACATCTCTTATATTGATTTCATTACTCTTATCTTATCCATTTATCCTGGATACCAGTGTCATCTTTTAATCAAAGTGAACCTATGTAATTAATTAATTCCCTCACGTGCCATAAAACAAACGGAATGCAGCGAAAGCTATCATCAGAGACATGGACCCTGCATCCTTTCAGCTGAATGCTATCAGCAAAAATGAATAGTGTAATAAGTGCATGAAATAAATTCTGGGAAAATGTGATTAATGTACTTGTTTTCATCCCTGCATACATTACGGACAAAAATAGGGCAGTGCTCATGATATCAGTTGCGACGGGATTCGGCAGGATCTAATTTGAGCGAAAGAAGAAACATATGAATAATTTATTGCAGTATTCATTTCTCCGGAGAGGCCCCATAATCAAGATGGGCGTCAATTCCATCTTTCGTTATCCAGAGTTATTTTTATTATTATACCATCAGTGGGGCATTGTACGTCACAGCCATTTTCCATCTGATAATTTGTAGGTTTGAATGTAATTTGCAACTGATGAATATGGTGGGGGGAGAACCTGATAATGCTAACACGATTTCCAGTAAAGGTATTTGGGGAACAAACACCAGCTTCTGGCTCTTACTTTATGTAGACTGGGTTTCATACATTATGTGGCAGTACAGTATAGAAATTAAGCCCATGGGCCCATCATGTCTGGAATCAGACTGGTTAACGGCCAAGACAAATTCCAATTCTAAAAGCATTGTTACGACGGGGCTTAAAAGACACAATATAACATAACAGAAGTCACATTTTAAAAATTGTCAAACTTTGCTATCGGAACAGTATTTGAATGGACAAATAAACACCCAGGACACAAAAGTTCAGACAGTTTACCTGTCTCTCATATGTGCAGATAAAAATCGACACACAAATTATTGTTGGCCGATGACAATTCTGCAACACAGCAATCTACAGGGAAAACTGGAATGGTTGCTCATTCGCTCAATGATTTTCACTTTCTTAATTCTTAAAGCACTTAATGATTTGGTTTGAAGTACATTTTTTTCAGAGCTTCATTTTTAGACCTTATCAGAGACACTGGTGGCATGGGGAATCATCTAGCTCAGATATTTTAAAGGCAGTGGATCTCATTTGCAAACATCCCACAGACCAGGAAAAGATAACCCATGCCCTTAGGCTATTGATGAAGGGCATGTCTGTGAAATCTGAGGGTCAGTGATTGCCTAGAATTTGAAAAATGCAAAAGAAAAACAATAGCCGTTTAGTGTACATTCTCACGAGAAAAAATTCAAATCTGAGTCTAACGGTCACTATAATTCCACTAAAACTGAGTGTCTAGCTCTTATATTTTGCTAAAGGTTCCCAGATGGCATTTTCTTCTAAATGCCATTTTATTTACACAATGTTAATTTTTAGGCATGCAAAAGAGATCCCCTGCCTTTAAACTTAAAACATTATATGATGCCTTTAATTCACATTGAATTTCAACTGCCCATTTTTTTTCTTCAAAAACTGATTATTTTGGAAAAAGTGAAAACATATTCAAATCTTTACATTACGAAAGGTCATTTTAGTATATTTGCTTGATAAGGCACATATTGGGCAGGTACAAATCAAGTGTAGTAATCATTAAACCTACACATCCTGAACATGGGATGTACAGTATGGCACTCTCCTTTATCAATAGGGACCATTGTGATCAAAATTTGCTTCTTAGCAGATGAGCTCCAGGCTCCACTTTTCCCTCCATGGACCACATGTATTTTTTCCACGTGCCTCAAACCTCCAGCAATGATAATACAGATTGCTTCCACTTATTGCATTGTTCATCATTTTCATTCATCTCAAAAGCAAACTCCTGTGCTAATAATCCACCCCTTTACACTGACGCACACACACACACACACATTCAAGCGTAAGTACACACACACAAACACAAATTCAAACACAAATACATACACACTCACACACATACACATAAACAAGCACATACATACATTACATGCACACTCACACAGAGTCACAGACACATACACACACATACACATTAACAGGCTTATACATGCACACACACGAACACACATGCAGACACTTATCACACACACATTCGTACACAAATACTCATGTACACATACACAAACACAAGCACACCCACACACACACCCCCACACCCACACACACACACACACACACACACACACACACACACACCACACACACACACACCACACACATACACACCACACACACACACCACACACACACACACACACACACACACACACACACACACACACACACACACACACACACACACACACACACACACACACACACACACACACACACACACACACACACACACACACACACACACACACACACACACACACACACACACACACACACACACACACACACACACACACACACACACACACACACACACACACACACACATACACACACACACACACAAACACACACACATGCACATACACCAACCCGACTATTCCTGTATACATGGCTGCCTGCTGTCCACCCTCCAATCATACAGTCAGGTTGAAAGGCAGACAACCTGTCTCTGTTTTGATGACATCATCCTATTAATGTGTTCCTAATCACTCTTTCTTCCATGCCCTGATTACATTGTAACCACCTTCATGCAGGATTACTCATGTATTAGTGTGCACAAGGTTATATATTAGGAAACTTTTACTTATCCAGCTGGCTATGGGAACCTGATGTGCCATGTGTTAACTCTATGAGAATTACAGAAGCCTGCAGGCAACAAATTAATTTTGTATAAAACCTGCAGGCAAAAATGCTCTTATGTGGATTTAACTGAGGACAATCCTTGTTAGTTTTTGTTTTGTTAAGCTTTTTTTTTCCAATTTTTTTATACGACTATTTTTCTTCATTGATAAAATTTAACACAATTTATTTAACATTTATTATCAGTAGCTGTGATTAGCATTATTTAGTTTACTGAGCTTCATTTAGCTTAGCTCAGCTTCAATAACTTGGTTTTACTTTTCATTTCATCTAAGTTTGGCTCAGTCTGGTTTAGTTTGGTTTGATTTGGTTTACTTTCAATTTAGTGTATTGAAAATCACATTTGTGATACTAGTACAGTACTAGTACATGTACATGTATATCCATGTGACTATGCACATGCAGACACAATGTTGTATAATTTGCTGACTGATGTTAGATTGACGAGGACACAGTTGAATGACACAAACTGTAATTTAACAATTATTAATAAATAAGTTCATTGCACTGTAAAAGACTTTATAGTCTTTTTATTTCTCTTCCTTCCATAAATTTCTCCACTCTTACAGAGTTTGTTTCATATCTACAAACAGAATAATTCTTTCTTTTTTAATCAGATGATCAATTGAGATGAGGGCCAAAAACTATTTCTAGCAATTTCATGTAGATTACACTGGCCAAAGCCATCAAATATGATTTTACAAACTAATTAGCCATATAGCCAAATGGCAAAGGTATAATTGTTGATATCCAGTTGCAATTGCTGCAAGCAATCATTGAAATCAACCTGGAATCCTAATCCTGGAAACAGGATTAATTAATCTACAACCAAAAATTCCTCTATTCCTGGTAACAACACTCCATTACATTAATTTCATGCATCAGTCAAAAAAAAAAAAATCCATACTCATTCATCAATTTGTAATCAATATGATTTGTAAGATTTATTTCATATTTCAAACAGCCAGCTATTTATTTGAATACCAGACATGTCTTGTCTCTGTGCTAATATCTGAACTGACTATAATATAAGTATTGTTCTTGTTTTTTCCTAAAAAAACATGTAAGATTGTTGTAAATAACATGTAGTTTCTCCTTCTTTAAGAAAATTCACAATGCAGCAGCTCAAAAAGAAATTTGAATACGAGTCAAGTACAACAATAATTCACTAAAACCAACATGCCCCTGGGGACGTTGATTTCAATGTTTAAGTACTACCAGTTTAAACACACGTCCGTCAATCATAAGCAGAGGAAATTCTTACAATTACCATGCAATTACGGAAGGCATAAACACTTATTATGGAGGGAAGTGACCTCTTCAAATGACCTCGCACTGAATTTCGCTTTCGAGATTGACACTGTGCGTAGCATCTTCACGTCTATCTCTTTCTGTCTCTCTCTCTCATCATCTCTCTAGCTTTCCATCTACTCGTAATTCCAAACATGACAGCCACAAGCTTGTTTAACAATCACGTACTGGGACGAAATGAGATGCATGCCTTGAAGCGAAAGGGGGTCGGGGTGGGGGTGGGGCGGGGGGTGACGGGTTAGGGCTTGCCGTGCACTGCATTACTTACACGTTGATGGTCTGCATAAGACACAGCAAGACTTCCTCTCGTACCCTCCAGCCCTTGTGTGAGAACGCCTTCATCAACCTCTCAAATACGAACTGTAGGGATGAGAAAAACAAAGGAGGAAGGAGAAAACAAATTTAAGGTCTTAGATCTTAGATGTTTTTTTCTTCAAAATATTTTTGGCCCTCCATATGCAATTTATTATCAATCATCCAATACAATACAAATTCATAATCATTATATACTTACACAAATTAATAATACAGTTACAAAAATTTGTAAGAAAAAGCATGATGCCAAGAGATTTAAAATGTCAAGATTTAACTTAATTTTTTCATGACATCTTAAAAGAGGGATTCTGCATAT
>JZLH01S0177909.1:0-13807 GCA_001188425.1 Eucidaris tribuloides | reverse complement strand
GATTGTGTAAATTTTAATTGTACAAATCAACAGCAACAATAATTGTTTGTTTTTACAGTTTCTGTGTGTTTTCAAACATGGTGTCAGAAGTAAAAACATGGTTAGAAACATGTCAATAATTGAATCCAATTTGAAAACTACAAACCAATTAGTTTTGATCACATTGTTTGGTCTAACATGCATGTGGGATAACCCTCCCCCCCCCCTAATTTTCCAACAATAAGTGAAAGCTATATTACTCATGGGTAAAAAGTAAAAGTAAGGTGTCTAATTCTCCTGTACTAATTCAAACAACATTGATCTATATAACGTATGCATCACATTGTGTAAATGTAAGTTCTGCTTTCTCAGTGAAGTGTTCAATAATTGTGACTTAATCAATCAGTCACACTTACCTTTGATGAGTTTATTTTCACCAATAAGAAGTGAGAATTACTTGAAACTCTTATTAGAGGCCTGAGACACCCAGTATATTTGAATTCCTATGTTAAGTTTTTATCCTGTACAAAAGTATCATGAAAATGACTTTTTGACACAACATCCCTTATTTTTATAAATGTTTGTTTCGATGACAAGCTGCAAAGACTGAGTACCTTTAAAGTTAATTCGATGAGGGAGAGAGGAAGGATACAGGAGGGACTTCTCCAAGTTTATCAACTGATGGCTCAATTTAGCGGAGTTTGATGAGTGATGTAGTTTTGTCTATGACCTTTTTGAAATCAGGGGTGCTGCCCCGAGAGTGTTGGCTCCCAACTGCCATTATGATGTGAGGCCTGTACCTGTCAAAATACATGTATGTAATGGGATCGCATCCTATCTTCCCTCCTCATCTGGTCGTCTGCGGACACTTCATTTTGTTTCGTTAGCTCTTTTAAAAAAATGCCATGTTTTATTTGTTTAGTTGTTTTGGAGGGGTAGCATTTTGTTTGTTGATTGCGTCAATTTGTCTCTCGTAACCCCCAGAGTTTTGTACCAATTTGTGGTGTAATGAATGTACGTCACAACATGAAGTAGACTTGTCTGACAGTCTTTCTCCATCTTGTAGTATCTAGTACGTGCACTGTTCTTTCTATAAATTGCCTACACATCATGCAAGCTGACTGGACTTGACTTTGAGTGCTGTTGATGAATTGACCTCTGATATGTGACCCTCTCAATTCCGTACAAAAATATTGTGTTCTTGGTAGTCTTTTACTAATATTACTGGTAACATTTTAGTATAATGACACATTCAAGATCTTTT
The DNA here is from genome assembly GCA_001188425.1 of Eucidaris tribuloides. Classification (NCBI taxonomy): domain Eukaryota; kingdom Metazoa; phylum Echinodermata; class Echinoidea; order Cidaroida; family Cidaridae; genus Eucidaris; species Eucidaris tribuloides. The sequence goes on along the minus strand of JZLH01S0177909.1, from coordinate 12,564 downwards.
GTTTCTGAGATAATTAGTAGCCAACTTCTTGTGAGCACACACAACTTCTTCCAGATTGTTTTTTTTTCTCTCATCATATCTCTGACCATGTTCATAATGAGTGAGACAATATGACAGTGTACATTTCTGCCTGGACATAATGGAGGTCTCCAATTTCAGTGAAAGTAATTTGAGATTATAGTGTGTCCCCTTCAACCAATTAAAAGTCTGCTGCGGTCAGATTTCTCCACCACTGCTCTACGCCCTGACCTCATTAAATTTTCTTGTCATAACAGTTATGATAGTGGTGGGTTGAAAGTGGTCTGTAAAATCATTGATTTATGGTCTACTAGTGAGGCAAATGTGAGGCAAAGATTGAAGAATTTATTATATAACTCCAACAAAAACTGTAGTTGGTTGTGTAAACCGACATACAATATGTGACATGAACTTGAACGACCTTTTTTGTTTCTTTCTTTTGAGGGTGGGGTTGAGACTGTGAAGTCCACCTTTCAGGTGGATAAGAGCCATGTTGTGATTGGCCAGTTGTCCAACCAAGTCGGCCAAGTCAGCTGGTTACGATCGGTGGCCCAGCAGCAGGTGACAGGACGGATCAGCGTGAATGGTTGTCAGTTGTCCGTGCTGCCGCCAGCTGTAACAAGGCAAATCAGCAGGCTTCTGATTGTCGTTGCTTCGTCCTGTTCTTTACCCAACAGTACCTGAAGCTGCTCCAACAAATGCAAAATGGAAGAATCCGCAAAATTGTTATTTATTCTTCTAAAAATGTACATTTTTTGGGTAAATATAATTTTTCGTCAGTTAAATGTAGTACAATTTTAAAGTGCTAATTTGTGAATCCAGGGAGGTAATGGTACATGGATACCAGTAGTCAGCTGTCACCTATCACCCCCCTACTCTAACCCCCCCCCCCCACTTCCATCTGCCAATTCATTTGCAACCAAGGAGCATTTGTTTATGCTTGTTTTTTATTACTATTTCATACCCCCTGTACAATAATCATTACACTTTGTAAAATGCTCTTCTGGTGATCTAAATTTGCTAAATATTTGTATTTTTTCTCTGCATATATGTTACCCTCCCCCTCTCCCAAATAAAGTATCTTCTAATGTCTATGACTACTGCACTTAACACAACATGTCTGTCATATTCTTTCTTACAAAAACACATGTAATCATGCATACATACACATACACACACACACATACGCACATTCCACAAACACACAAACATACACACACACATACACACATTCCACAAACAAACACACACACACACATTCCACAAACACACAAACATACACACACATACACACATACACACATTCCACAAACACACATACATACACACACACACACAGACAGACATTCCACAAACACAACCTTGTGTCTTGAACATGATCTCAACACAAAAGGTCTGTGGTCAAGGTAATAGGAATCACATCTCACTAGGTGCTGTTAAATCCTCCCCTAGCCTAAACTGAACCTGGCAGGAGCCCCCCTGGGACCCCGCTACACCACCCCTAGCCACAGGGAGCCTACAAATGACCAAATTAACTTCTAATTCTGCTCGCGATTATCTGAATTCACCAATTTTCTCTGTATTGACCGACTTTCTCTTTCTATCTTGTTCTAATATGACAAGAGATGAGGTGCAGTTTCACATATCATGCACACGTTCCGTCTCTGAAAAGAAGAGAAACATTTGTCAGTCGTTGTCATGTTTGCATTTGTGTTTTAATCTTGGAACCCCCCAGAGAAGGTTGACTCACTTTTCTCTTTCTTTTTGTCTGTTCCCATACAGGTATATGATCAAGATATATATCTAGAATTATGTATACTATTATTACATATTATATATAATTACATACATGTAGTATGCATGTATTATTTGTCAATGGTTTAACAATAGATGTTCATTAGTTACTGTTAAATGACATTTCTGCTGTGTATGTATTGTGTGTAACATATTTTTCTATGATCTTCCAGACCTTGCTATACTTCCTGTAGGCCTATATATTACATGTAGATTGAATGTTTGATCTTTTCGTTCATTGTGACTCAACAAACAATTGATTTATTGTGCTTGAGTATAAATTGTAATATAAAAGTTTCATATTTCAACCTCTCTGTTTTAATTTTCTATATATTTAAATTTGTCTTCCTTATTTTCATTTGTATTTTTTAAATCTTGTCTTCCATATTTTCATTTGTATTTTTTTGCCTATCTTTTCTTCTTTTTTCTACCTGCAGTGCTGGCACTTAGACTCAAACTGAGACGACCTAGAGAGGAGTTAGTGAGTCAAGGCATCATGCCTCGTGAGTATTGCATCAAGTTAATTAACTCTACTAAACTTAAGTAAAAGCTGTCAATCAATCTATCAAATCAATCAAATAACATAAAGATTTCAACATTAGATAGGAAAAAATCAAAAGTCACCTGGCATGTATCTATTTGACCTGAAAATTACCTCACTATTCATTCCAATTCTAAAATAAGTATGCTGTGTAATTTTGGTGATTGCATGAAAAGTTTTTTATTCCGCAAACTTAACTGATACTAATTTCAAATTTAAATGAACCATCTTCCAATATTCAACCACAGATATGAACACCAGGACCAAATGAACCATGAGTCATGAAAATATGTCATACTGTCAACAGAAGTTTAATAAAGATTATGCATTGTAGAAAGCAGGGTATAGTAGTACATTTGTTGTGGTTGTACTGGTAAATCTAGATTTAAAATGGCTTCCATGTCCGAAAGCAATAATGTCAACGACAGAAAACCTTGGAAGCTTACATTGCACCTGCCCCTAGTCCTGTTCAAACATGGGCTCAAGGGATTTCCCAACCTAATACTAGCAAGCTAAGAAAAGACTTCCTCTCTGGTCTAACCTATGACCTGGTGACAGCCCTTGTTAGACTCCACAAGACCAGAGTTGGATATTCCTTCTGATACACCTTCCCGACCTGTTATCCACCCCTAACCCCTACCCCCCCCCCCACCTACCTGGAGAAATAATGGAAGACATCGTGCAGTGACAATCGCCGTGATCGCTTTTCAAATGGCAGGGAGGAAGTGGCCGGATTACGGAGCAAAATGCCACATTGTGGCGGTTGTCGTCGCCAATTTAGCCGGCCGTGGACGGTCACCAAGAGTCGACTGTGTGCCGTCGACTTTACCACCTGTGTTGCTATGTACTGGGAGTCTGGGGAAGCCATTTTGGACGTGAAACCCTGATGGAGGCTTAACAAGCACCCCTCTGTCAGACCCTAGTGGGGGCAGGTCAGGCACAATGCACAACAACGGCCTGAAGCAAGCAGCCACGCGCCTCTCCCCGACAACTCAAATCCAACTCGGAAGAGATCAGTTAGAAGGAATTCTTTCAAAAAAAAATTAGTGCCATTCCAGGAGAATTTTGACATTTGCTCAAGTGAGCTAAACCTGCACAATGAATGCCACATTTGCCAGAGTGGATGTGAGATGACATCGTCACCTGCTGTCATCAATGATATTTACTGGGGAGTCACATCAGACGGAACTGTGACATTGTGGCACAACCCTGCACTAAAAGAACACGTAAACACGAATAATTAAGGTCCATATCTTGCAGTTGTTCTCTCCATCTTGGTTTCTCTGAATCTCAAGTGCATTGCCCATTCACCAGACAATATTTCCCCCAGGGAGATGTTTGGAAGCACCTTTTTCATCCAAGTGATCTTATACCCCATTTATACTGGAGTTACCACGCTTTAGGTCTGGACCTGAAGTGTGGCAACTCCCAGTATAAATGGTCGAAAAATGTTTAGCCCAAGCTAAAGTTAGTCCGATCTAGGAGGTAGTTCAGATCTGCATCAGGCCCTAGCAAACGCTAATATAAAACATTTCTGGATTTTAGCTTGGTTTAAGTTCAGTGACCCATGAAGCGTACAGACATATTGCCTAACGATTCTCATGCTCACGGGAATCACAGCTGAGGGGGCGACAACTACTTCGGTCTCGCACGAAACATGTTGGTCGAGAATGGCAGTATAAAACGACTTATCCTGAGCTCAAGTTACCTCGCTTCAGAAGCGGGCTAAAGTCGTGCACAGTGTAAGTGTGTTAGTCAGAGTCTGGCGCTGCACTTTAAGAAAAATGGAATATACACACCCACACCAACCAGCCACTTAATCACTCCCGCTGCATAAATTGCAAACAGTTTCAACATCTTGAATTGAGGCCAAATAGTTTCCAGCATAATTTGTTTTCGAGCCCACAGCATACCTGAATCCATTAATGTTGCCAAGATGTTGTGTCTGCCGTATGATGAATGTCCCCCCACGTAACAGGAATCCTCCCTGCAATTTGTTCCATTAAAATACTTAGCAGAATTCCTGCAGACAATAAAATCAGGAATCTCAAAAATTGACTCGACCCCTGAAGATGGTCACCCTAAAGGCTAATTTTCTTTAATTGCGTCTTGCTTATCTGGGGCAAATGGCATCTTGGATACGGGAAGTAAATAAATAAAAGTACATTTTCCGATCAATGAACCTTTCGATATTACTTTTCAAATATCTGGCAAGACGCTGAGGACCGATTACAAGTCTCAGATCGTCACTTTCAAGCGGTCATCATCCCTCGCATCGTCATCAAACGTTAGCGTCGACGATCGTTGATGACAACATCAACAAGATATTCCACATTTCTGATTACAAGTCTCAGATCAACACACGCTGCTGTGTTGTGTGTATGCTGTCACCGGCACACTGTGATTACACCATAGAGTTTGATTTACTCCTTGGCTGGAATGGATGTTGCAGGGTTAATTCGAGGATGCAGCCATGCAGTTCAATCAGCTGTTTGCAATCTAGTGCGACACGTTCCTCCTATAAATTGTGGAGATGACAAAGGCTGGGATGATATCATCATATAGACTCTTAAAGGGATGGTTCGCTTATTCTTAAGAAGAGGAGAAGACTCTATTCTGATCAATTGATAATTAAGCTGCTTGACCATCGAAGGGTGTGCTATCTGGGATGAAAAATATGCTACTATTATATCATATGTTAATGAATATTTGTTTTACTGTTAAAATGAAATAAGTCAAAGCTACAAATAATTGGTTGAATGTATACCATGTTTATGACATAGATTTGATCTTTAGCAACCAAATGCATTCAAATTCATTTATTACAAATCAAAGAATTTATTTATTTTTATTTATTAAAGCATTTTTTTAACAGGGTAGTCCCTTCAGTTCACTGTGCGACAGTTGAACTGCTTTTCAAGGGAGCCCTGTAAACAGATAAAATAACAAGCATTAATAAAAAATTATATTCTCACAATAAAACAACATACAAATTAAAAATACAGAAATACATAATATAAACAAACATGTTACACAAAATACGAGTGGGTAACCCAGATTCCCCCCCCCCCCCAAGAAGAAAAAACAGTAAATGAATATAACGGAAGATGAATATATACACATATGAAAATAGTTTCGAATGAAATTTTTTTGAAGTTAAAATACGCATTAATCACCATTTAATTAAAACTAATATTTCATAAAATATATCCATAAATTTGGTATAATTGCTCAGTATCTTCTTTATTTTGGGAAGATGTTATTATGACAGTGATTGGTGAAAGATTAAAACGTGAGAATCAAGTGGAAAGATCCTATATTCAAAACTTTGTCAAGAGTTTGGTGGTGATTGTATTTTGACAACAATCAGATAAAAACCTACGTGTGAATCAATAGAAGATATATTTGAAGGGTGCAAGCATATTTTGTTCACAGGTCCTGCGTTTAGTGGAGATTGAATTATGACAATTATCGGAGAAAGAGCTACAATATTTAAAACTTTGGATCAACAAAAGATGTACATGTATGCAAAGATTGAAAGCGTGTTTTGTCGAGGTCCAGCGTTTGGTGGAGATTACCAGAGTGTAGACATGACTCTACATCCCGATGACAATACCGTCGCCACCATGTTGTGCTTTCCATCTCCTGCAACATTACTCTTAATCTTACAGTATGCTGTAGCCTGGAGGAAACGTCCACAGTGAAGATGAGCGGACTGTCTTCCACGACCCAAAAAATACACATGGCGGTCCGTCCCTTCTGGAACTGTGTGTAACGACTTGGGCACTTGGCTAATTTTAGCTGATGACACTGTGTAACAAGAGTACACATGTTAGAAGAGACTTGTGGACAATTGTACCTACAAATGCATGAGATTCCTCATGATGTCGTTGGGGGTGGGGTAACAGGAGGACCGAGTCTTCTCGCGTCTGACGTCACGTCAAGCCCGCATACCAGTCATAGTTGTGCAATCCCAACGATGTGATGTCTCAGAGGCGAGCTAACCACCATCTCTCCCTCTCCCCCATCTCATCTGTTAGCCGTGCATCTTCCTATCTATGACATAATACAAATGACCAGGGCAGCGTTAATCTGTGAGTGGCCACATGAACGGTTTGACGTCATCATCCACAAACCGTCGTCTCCGACTCTCTCCTCGTCTCCCCCGCTTGCATCAACAGGATTCCTGCTGCGCCGTCTTCCATCGCCCTCACCCCAAGCCGCGGACAGTGATGTCATACCGACAAAACTTCTGGCATTACGTCACAGAGTCCTCCCTTCCCATTCATACTCCACTGCCTAAGATAGCATACAAGGGCATGCATTCCACCGACCACACACTCCTCCCCCTTCTACCATTCAAGGCCAAATGAAAGACACATTTCCAGAAGATTCCCTTGACAAATTATAATAATTCAAATGAATTCACACTGTACACATCTAATCCCCAATTATCACTTCACCACCATCATTTAGTCCAAGATGTAGCCGTGAACACACTGAGGGGTGTCTTCCTCTTAAGATTGTACTAGCATCCTGTCAGACTGCTGATGCCTGTCTTAAATCTTGCCTTTTGGATTCTGTAATGTTGGATTATACCACTTTAAAGGCAGGGTGACCTTACCACGTTTTAGGATGGACTTCAAAATTAGTTTGCGACTACAAATTCCTGAAGAGAGTGAGTTGTATTCTGTAGAAATCAGTAATCAGAAAAAAGTGTGTAATAAACTTTATATCATAGCTATAACTCACACTTTATATTAGTAGTGGCATTACAGTGTTCTTTATTGATGTTTTTCATATCTTTTGTTTTTGTTAATTTCATATTTATCTCATGTGATGTCATGATGCAGGAAGATCATTCTTCCAAAATACTTTGTTGATGTAGTTATTTGTTTTGCATCATCTTCTTTTCGGATAAAATTATACATAACCTCATTAATAGAATCTGCCAGACTGTTAATTTATGTATGTTTTATGTTTTATTTTCTCCTACAGCCCTAAAAACCACACCAGCATTCCATGAACAGAGGCAAAGATTAGAGAGAGCAAAGGTAAAGATTGGTTTCAAACAAACTCCAATTATCACCTCTTTTTTGTTCTAAATATATACCTTGCAGATGCTGTCACTTCCCAGCAGAAAGCATTGTTATGTGGTATATAAATATTAATGCAAAGTTTCCTAAAAAGAAGAAAAATGAAAGCAAGTGATAACAAAAATGATATTATAACGTGAACAGTTTTAGTGTAACTTTGAATACATTTCATATTTCTGAGGAACATGAAAGTAAAATATATTTCCAACAATATATTTTGGTAATCCATCACTACCTTGGGTAAAGGTTATGATCATTTGCTGGAAGCAAACGGTTAATATATTAGAAGTATCTTTATTACCCTATTAGCAGTTTCTTGTTTAACAAACTTGCATTAAATAATGATACATTCTCTAAATAATTGTCAGAAAAACAGCAGTGTATATTCCTAAAGGCACCGCCGTTCTAGATATTTGGTCGCTGATCTATGCTTCTGCCTTCAGATTTACTTATCTTGGCCAAGATGGCAATTGAAATGACATTTAACTTGAATTTGAGCCAATCTATCAGTAACTGAGACGAATGCTCCGACTGAAGTTGTGTTCGCCTTGTCAACATCTTTGCACCATGCAGAATGATACATACTCCATAATGACTTGTGTCACATAGCTATGTGTTTGTTACGCCGCTCTTTCTTTTTTCCCCTCTCCATTCGATCTCCGTCTGTACCATTGCATCACATAGTTTCCAGCTTAAATCAGACCCTTAGGGAAAAATTAAATTCCTTGCGTTGTAAACCTTTTCCCATGAACCCTTGTAACAAACGCCAACGACATTTCAAAGTGCCTGTACAATTGTTCCTGCTGCGATTGTGGAGCTCTTTATACCAAGGTTACAATTCCATGATTTGTTTGGTGTATGCCATACTCATTAGAGATGTATTTGGTTCAATCTTGTTTGGAGTGAGACTGACTTTACAGGGGTTGCCTTTGTGTGTAGGATAATGGTGGAAATCGTTAACAAACTTCAGTCTTTTTATTTCATTACATTTCAATAATGGGTCTATTTATATTATAAGATGTAATGAAAAAAATGCTAGCCATAGTAATAATAATGAATAATGAAAACTTTTATGCAATTGTAACAATTCTGATTAATAACTTGGTTTTACAGTAGATTACGTATTTGCTTTGAAACGGATCAAACCGTGATTTGATACTCATTCTGAACTTTGCGATGATGCACCTCTTCAAACTCTCCCAAACATCTGATAATGCATACTTCAGCTGAACCGCTGATGGCAATATGAAATTAGGCTTCTTACTAATTTCCAGTGCTTTACAAGTTTTTTCAGACTCAAATTTGCCCGAATCTTCGGCAAATCCATTTCATCAGGCTTTGCGTGAGGGGCGGGTGTTGGCATGCTTCCGGGGTGAAGTCGTTTGTCGGTGCGTTAGCGGCACGTGTCCCGTTCACCCACAACTGCTGCTGTTGTTTGGCCATCAATCAACCAGCCCCGCCGCTCACCGTTCAAGTCCCCCGCCCCTTGTTTTGCCTCTCTTAACCGAGATTAGCCCAGAACTCCTTCTGTAAACGGACTTTTTATGATGCCATGCAGAATATTTGTAGTTAATCAGACAACCAAGACTGCTGCATAAAGCCCTCCGTCCCTGATAAGACACTGGCTCACATTACATCACTCATTACCCGTACACCTGAGTCACAAGGACTTAAGTGATGGCCAAGTTTATAGTTTTCTCCCCCAAAATGATACACCATCAGGAGCCGTGGTAGGAGGTAGTTTTTGCGGGGATCTTCAAGTACCTTCACATATCCTTGAGCTAAGCAGTTGGTAGGGGTAGTGACAGACTGACAAGGGCGCACCTTGTCCATGTCCCATTTTTCTTAAGAAGAGAAACATCAATATTTGCAGATCTTTACGGTTTGATCCATCTTTGTTGGGAGATGCTGTTCTTTTGATAGGATTGTTTGTGGGTCATTGGTATGTGATACAGTTTAACTAGTACAGGTGGTCAACTGGTCTTAGTCCTGCTAGATGAGCCTGGATTGCAATGTTGAATGACCCGCTTTTTGTTCTTGAAAAAAATAATAATAAGATTAAGGGCTGTATTGTGTTGTTCTGCACTAGTTGGGATCTCATGTACACATGAAAAAAATGTAGCCCATTTACCTTAACTTCTTGGGGACGATTTGATTTTACTATACCACACATTTTCCATAGACCCCAACATGAGTTAACTCATACTTAACTCAGTCTTCAATGGGTTAAAAATATACTAAATTTCTTAAATTCTGGTAAAGTTTCACGGTTAGCTTGAGCAGGGGACTAAATCGTCATCATCGTCCAAAATCTATTCAACTGTTGAATCCCAATAGTTTCTTTGGTAAAAATTGAAAGCCAAACAACCGTTCCTATTAGATATGTTTAAATTCCCTGTAAACAAAAGTCTTCAGTCAGAATTCAAAAGATTTGATAGATTCAGTTTTTTTTGTTTGGTTTTTGTTTTGTTGTTGTTGTTGTTGTTGTTGTTGTTGTTGTTGTTTTTTGGGGGGATTACCGTTTGTAACATTTGTAATGTAGAACTGGAAAATGATAATGCCTGACACATATAAAGGTAATACACTGTGCTTGTATCTCTTTTGAGTTGATGGTTTGTGAGATTTCAACAATTACCATGTACCTACCCATTCATACTCTATATTTAGTATTCATCGATAAAACAAAAGGTCATGTAGACACACATGGTGAGATGCTATGTACTAGTAGTACGTGCACGTACCCCATATACAATAGCGCAGTTTGGAATATATCAAGTAATATCATTAGCCGCAAGAAATAAGAAAAAGTACTTAATGAGTCAAAAACTGTGATGGGGAAATTGAGAGGAAAGTGCATTATTGGGGTGGGTCAAATACAGCGCTCAAGGCCACTTAAAAAGAGTTTTATCACAGATGGCACCAACAGCTTCTAATAGTTCAGTGGTTAATCACTAATCTGTGGGCTTACTTCGGCTTGAAAAACAGTAGTCATATCACAGTTCAGCTGACTGAAGTTTGCGGTCTTAGTACTTTCCCATCTGTGCACAGTGCGTAGACCCATTTTCAGAAGATTTTTTTTTTCGTTTAAAAAAAAAGTATATCTAACTTTCCTGGTTAGTGACACGATTATTGCGCCTACTGCCTATTGTTGACTTCACACATTGGTGTCCATGTGTATTTTGCCTGGCCACATTTAAGGATTGAAAAAAGCCACCACGGTACACAGCTGTAGATCTCATTTTCGCCACCTTTACATACAGCGACGTAAAGTGCCGTTCTGTGTTCAGAGTAGAGAATGTCATCACTGATTTGACGGACAGAACAGATATGCCGCATACAATCGACTTGTATTCCTGTGAACTAGTAGACGTGATGATACTGCCCTCACTAGTTTGCACGGAGATATTGGTTTCTCTCTGATTATAGTTCTGTATTATCCCAGTTACGTCTGTTAAATTTTTTAACTTTTGTTTTCATGAAAAATACTCTTTCCGAAATCAAGTACTTTTGCCAATATTAAAAGATATATATCAAATTTGGGCCTCACAGACTTTAGTAACTACTAAAATATTTTAATTACAAAAGAAATTGATTGAACCTTAACAGCAACATTAAATTTCCAAATGTATAAATGGCCCAGGTTGTCCATTTACTAACAAATCACTCATTCTAAAGAGTGTCACTATGTCACTGAAAAAGGGGGAATTAAAAAAGAATTTGCCAGTGCAAAATTGTCAAAAATATGATGTGTATTTCAACTTTTAAGCAGAACTCACTGTGAGATAATTTATGTTCTCAAATTTTACATTTAATTTGGAATAGTAAAAATATATTTGATGAGGGAGTTAAAGAGTAAAGAGGTCTTAGATGTTAAAGAGAGTTAGAATAATTGTAGGTCAATGGGGTTTCCTTATGGACTCTCTGCCTCTGCAGTGGCTCCAGTATCAGTGGGTGTATGAGTTGTATTTAAGGTTATGAAGGTATTGGCTTTATGTCAGTCAAACTCAAAGTTTGGAAATGCCATTCCCAGTTTGAAGTTGGTCTGGTTTAGACTAGTAGTTCATGTTAGTCAAACTCAAAGTTGGAAATGCCATTCCAAGTTTGAAGTTGGTCTAGTTAAGGCTAGCAGTTCAGTTCTGCTCCATGCCGTGATCTGACAGGCATTGGTTCATTGTTCTCACCATACACAGCGTGACATGATGTGACATGGTTTAACCTAGTCTCTGACACACCTGCCATTTCAACTAGTCGGCCATCAAGATCTGATGTACTATGAATAGACAAGAAATTATACACACTGTTTGGATTAACAGGAACAATTTTTCACTTTTATGTACATGTACTTTCATTTACTATCAAACCTTCAGTTAAAGGTTACATGTTTATCCCAATTCTTGGTACTATATCTAATATGTTGTGATTTATCAATATTTTCAAAGGTATGTTTTCTCCTTTCAAATGAGTGAGTACAAGTAGGTGATATATTATTCTGTAAAACATGTATTTAAGAGAGTTAGTATGTCACAGGCCTTCTGGTGGATATTATCTATTGAATCAACCAAGATACAAAATCAAGAAGAATGTATAAGTCAGAAATGTTTATTAACCTACTGTAATTGTGTTATAATTTCAGATATAACGAAGTTTTGTTTTTAATGTAATATATTTGTTTATTTTGTGAAATACAATTTATATTAAACAGATTTTTCAAACCAAAATTAAATTAACATTATCATCCACTCAAACTTAGGAATTAGTTGTGTGCATTATTGATAAGTAGATACAAAGACAGATAGATATATAGATTGATAGGTAGATATATCGATGGATAACCATCTGTCAAAATTCATAATGTCTGCATCTACAAATGTTTTGTCTATCTCTTGTTTGTATGTTATCATGTTGTGTCCTTGTTTGTTCCTATTACCCCCCAACGATCATGAATACCACAATTTGCTACCAATCTATCCATTTAATCACTTTGACACTCAGATGAACTCATGTCTAAAGGAGAGCATCAACCTCATTTTAACACCTCATTCTTCTTTATTTTTATGAAAGCTCAAAAGAGAAAAAAGGGTTATCCTTTGCCCCAGCTGGATATATCGATTAAAA
>JZLH01S0177898.1:9556-25230 GCA_001188425.1 Eucidaris tribuloides | reverse complement strand
TAATAGATTTCTCCAGATGTTTCAATATGATTATCTTCTGCCAATATAAGGCCATGACCTTAACGCAAATCTTTATTTGCCATTTGGACAGTGATTTTAAGCATGAAAATGTCCCAAATTTCTTGTATGAAATCACCTTTATTAGTGTATAAGACTATGAATTCTCTCATGAGAGATCCTCATTTTGAGTCTTTAAGTGTGAATACAATCGGATGAAGTGGTGTTTGTGACCTTGGTGAGACAATTTATCTGCATCTCCTTGAATTGATTACGAGAGCAGAGGCATACCCATCAGCTGCATAACAGTTAGATTTTACTCGTTCATGTTCTTTTATTTATTTTTATGGTTTCATTTTGAACGGGCAAAAATTTGTTCTAACATGATTTGCATTGTTCAGGCCTGTGAGTTTCAATGGCCACTTTTCAAAAGAGTTGGGATTTTATGCATCAGAAATGTTCACACAAGTGTTCTTTATTTAGAATAATTTTTACTCTAACCAATAAACAATTGGAGTATCATTTCTGATCTTTTTTGTTTTAGTCAATTTTTATTGGACTCTCATTTCTTGAGACATAACTCTTCAGTTATACTATATTGAAGGGTCCCATTTTGAATAACTTTCCATTTTTTTTTTCAGGGAGAACCGAAAAGAGCACACAAGGCAAAACAGAGACAAAAGGACTTGGAAGTAAGTTCATGACAAAGTTGATAACATTGGACACTCTTGCCAGTTTAGAAAATATAATATACGGACCATTGGTCCGTTGGAGGTTGAGATATCATTGCAATACGTCATTTATGTCAAGAACAACATCAACTGAGTATTAAAGAGCAACCTATTCATAACCATCAGTAAATGTTTTGTATGACATGTATAAAATCATCTGATTTGCCAGTCTAGAGGGCTCACACAGGAAAAGAAAGTTAATTGAACCAGTTATTTCTGCTCGACTTTGGCAAAAGGAAGCAAGTGACAAATCACTCAAATTTGAGTTATTGATTTTTTTAATCTATACTGTACTTTGAAGCAAAATTTGGAAAAGAAATACTTAGCTATTCTATTAAAAGATGTTGAAGTGAAAATGCTGTGATATTGTATTGATGCCTTTGTAAATGACAGACACAAATTGAGAAATTACACTTTTGTCACTTGCTTCCCTTTGTCAAGTAAGGCAGAATTAATGATAATTATGTTGTAGACAGAGTGTTATACAGAGATTTATAAAGTGAATTCCTTACACAGAGATTTATAAACTGAACTCCGTATACAGAGAGTAATAAACTGAATCATTACACAGAGATTTATGAACTAAACTCCTTTATACACAGAGATAAACTGAATCCTTACACAGAGATAAACTGAATCCTTACCCAGAGATTTATAAACTGAACTCCTTACACAGAGATTTATAAACTGAAACTCCTATATCACATATTTTGCATATCCAGACAAAAACAAGGCTGTTGGATGCAATCCGAGAAGTAGCCTTCTGTCGACCATCATCATCTACCTGCAATCGTACCAGGAGCAGGAAGACTACTAAAGCATTGCTGAAGCACAGATGCCAAAGAGAAGCAAGCAATAATGGCACTCTTGAAGAGAAAACAAGTTGTGCTACGTGTTCGGTGGAGGAAGCGGTCGTGATCACCAGGGAAGATTCCATCATCGTCAGAAAGAGGAGCTCTCACAGCATTAGTCGAAGTCAAGAAACCTTGTCGTCGGCTGTAGCCGATGGGTATGATTATCAGAGAGATGGCAGCCAAAAGACGTTTGACATTAATAGTGACACTGAGGAGGACTCTGAGAGTACACTTTCTCGAGGGAGATTGTTTGATGATGTGCTAAATGAGTTGATGTGCCGGAATGCTGGTCGACAGGAAATGCGTAATGCCAATGAAGCCTCAGGTGATGAAAGTCCCCCTCACGTTTCATCATATTTTGCCAATAAATTGCAACATGCTAGTAAGCAGGAGACATTAAGAAGTGAGAGAGGTGGTATGAAACGCGAGAAACCAAGTGATGACAGATTGTCTTTAGAGATCAAGCGTGAACGACAACTCCAACAAGAATGTGACAAGATGATGTTGAATCGGGAAGGTCATATCACCAGTCGTATAAAAAGTCAAAGTCGGGAGCAGTTTTCATCAAATAACTCAAACGGATCCTCAGAATATCATTGCACCAATGTACAAGAAGCAGCCACAGACGGAGACGACAAAGAGAAATTCCAGAACAAAAGAGCATCATCGACTAACATCCAAACATACATGACAGATGATGATGCTTCACCCTTCAGTGATGACCTTGTGGAAAGTGAAGTCGCGGAAGAAACAACCATGATTGGAACCAGGAATTACGAATGGGAGGAGGAGTCCCTTTCACCTGGACTGGTCGCAAGTCACTCTGAAGGCGGTGTTGTTAGTGATGGCACTGAAACAAATGCAAAGGTTGAAGGTGACGAAGAAGAAACAAAGTCAGCATCTGGCTCTGACCTGATGGATTTTGAAGGCCAGCTTTCATCAAGGAAAGGTTCTTGTAAATTTGAAGACCTTGAAGACCTTGATACTTCGAGTGATGATGATGTGGTGGTGGTGGAAGAGGAGGAGGATGTTGGAGAAGAAGACAGCGAATCTGAATGTAGCATGCCAGAGGCACCGGAGTGCATCCGTCGGATGTTCACATCCCAACGCAGAGGTCTTATTGAGGTAGATGATACAAGGAGCAATGGAAATCAGGAACATCAAGGAATTTCTGTGACATCTGGGTCAGCATCCCGTGACTGGAGAAAGGAGAATCCTCAAAAACATCTAAAACATCAACGTGGCATTGCTGCTCCCAGTTACGCTACTGATTGCAGTAAGCCAAGAAGTAGAGACAATGGAGTAAAACGTGGGCGTGGTCCGTGGCCTACAGAGTCAACACACCATCATAGGGATTTTCAGCAGAGCGATATTCAGAGGCTGCAAGGCAAAGACACAGAGCTAGCTTCAACATTCACTCAGTACCGTAAGGTAGACCCTCTTACATCAAGACGCTTCTCAAATCGTTTAGCAGACCAAGACCCAACTGGCCGTCAAATTTTGGGGTTACACTTCGAGCTGCACGGGGAGAGAGCAATGGATACAGATGATGATGATGTTGATGGTGATACAAGCATTGGGTGTGGCAGCTCTGATTTACAGTCCCTTGATGAAGATCATTACTTCCTATCTGATGAAGGAGACATCCCTGCAGAGGGGCTGATATTGAGGAAGCAAGTTCTGGAGAATTATGCCTTGAAGTCGAAGAATAGGTAAGAATTGAACTTGAAACATACAAAAACATTTTTTCTGAGTATTAACCTTTTATGTTCTTGGTTCGTATGTCCTTAAATTTTAAAGGCTGTGTCCATGATTTGCACACCCTGAAATGAGCTTATTGGGTAAATAAGCTAAAATCGTTTATAATGTGTAGATTCACATAGAGCTTCACCAGTCACAAAAGTCTTGGGGCTGAAGTTGGGTTTTGTGAAAATAAATGCTAATGAAATTCAAACAAGATGCAGCGATGTAATATCACTCACTAAATTTGAATTTCACACAGCCTTTAAACTAGTCTGGCTGCAAGACCTGATTTATGTATTATCTGGTGAAAACTGAATATCTGCTGATCAAAGTTTACAAGTTCAAAAATTGGCACTAGTGGAGTTGGATGATTGTGAAGCAATCTTTGCTACTTTTGGACTCTACTCAATGCAATATTAACCCTAAAAAGGGGGGGGGGGGGGGGGTTGGCGGCGGAATCTTCGCCCCCTAGACGTTTCGCGCAAAATGTCTGCGACGCACAAAGCAGTTGTCACGGCGTTTCATGACTTTATTCTCTCGAATGTCGCGCATCATTTGAGACCAAATTTGCGACGTCCGGGTAAGCGGTTCCCAAGTTACGTAACATTTTGTACTTGCATGTCACCTCAAAAATCGCTCAAAAATGTGAGTTTGTGTACATTTTTAATACAAATTGTGTTTTTAGCCAAAATTCATAAATGTATGATTATTTTTACTTTTATTGGTTGAAATTAATTAATTTTGTGCTGTTGAAGACTGCAAAAGTGTCCCCGACAAATTTCATCAAAAAACAATAGAAAACAAAAGGTTAAAAAAACAAAGAAATACGTAAGAAATTTGAAAAAACAATAAAATACATAGGAAATCAATTTTGATTCCGGATTTTTTTCAAGTAAACTTTCTAAGAATGCTAAAAAGAGTGTCCAGACACAAAAATTACCAGTTTTGGAGCTTTAATTAGTGATTTACAGCTTAATTATGATTTTACGTATAAATTAGCATTAATTAATTGATATGAAATTATTCCTGGTAATTAACTATACAGTCTTGTAGATTAAGTGATGGGTAATGATGTCGTGCCGATTTTCAGGCGATCGCGCCGATCGACGGCGAGATCTCGGGGGGGGGGGCGGAATCCGCCCCCCCCCCCCAGATATAGCATAGCCAAAAAAGCCCAGCCTGATTAGGGTTAATAGGTGAAAGTTACTTCCAGTGTCCGAAACCTAGACTACATTACAAAATACGATTTGAGCAACGACTCAAGTTTAAATGATTTGATGTAGCTATTTCAAAAACTTTACAACGTATGAAACCTAAAGTTTGAACATAATATTTTTTTATGGTTCTTTCTTTAGTTGGATCAAATCTGAACACAAGCAGTTAGGTGTGAAAATAAAAAATACAACCTTTAACAGGGTTGGCCGGTAAATACCGGTATTTACCGGTAAATACCGCCTTGCTATTTTTGACAAAAATGGGAAATACTGGGAAATACTATAAAAAAGTTATTTCTTGAAGGATAATAACTAAAAAATGTAGAGATTGTTGTTCAGTTAGTGTGATTCAACACAAAATACAACAAAAACTAACTTAAGTGATGTTGGGGAACAAGGGACTCATGATTGGTGGGACAAATTTTCTACACAGCCAAATCAATACTAAAAGTATGGAAATTTTAAATCACCTGCTTTAATTTTAGATTTTTTTTCAATCATTTCAGTCTGCAAATATCTGAATTGCTCCATAAATCCAGAACACTTAAAATAGCACACCCCATTGACAGATGTTGATTTTGACCCTGTATATTCAGCAAGATGAGGGCTACACCCCACAATGTAACACCTGAATAATGTACAGTGTAATACTGTATGTATTGGACAGTATGTGAAATAACACTGAACTAAATTATCAAAATTGAAAAAGAGGTTTTTCAGAGTCTTTTCATCTGAAATTTATCAGTTCAAGATAGTTTTGTGTAAGAACCCAAATGAACTGCATTAATGGCCTTCTTAGTTGACCTTGTACAACTTCAAGAGTACACAGCTAGGTATTGCCCACATATTTCCCAATATTTCCCAGGTATTTCCCGGTATTTCCCGGTATTTCCCAGTATTTCCCAGTATTTCCCACCTGGGTGGGAAATACATGTATTTCCTGGGAAATTGCCAACCCTGACCTTTAAAGACTTTGAATTTTATCAGCACTTATTTACAGGAAACCTGATTTTTTTTTAGCCCAAAGGCTTTTGAGAGAGGTGAGTATTTATGTAAATCTTTACTTTATAAATGAATTTACTTTATTTGGTCGATAAGTTCATTTTGGATGTGTGCAAATCATGTACACAGTCTCTAAAATAGTGCCTACAGCACAAGTTTTCCAAACAGAAGTGATAAAGGCAATAAAATAAAAAACTGCCCAGAATCTGAACTTTCAACTTGAAATGTGCACCACCCCCCCCCCCCCCCCCCGCCGCAATACAGACCTGGAAGTTTGTTAGGGACTAACACTAGCGTGCATTGTTGGGTCATTGGAGTTCATGATATTAACCTTTTCCCTCAATACATCACAAGAAATCAGCTAGTCTTTGGTGTCAATACATGATGGTGTGTATTGTGAATCCACCACAATTTATTAACCCACTGGAGATGATTTGATTTCACTGTAACATGCATTCTCCATAGACCCCAGCCTGAGATATTTCATTCTTAGACTCCCGAGTTAATTTGTAGTATGAATGTTCATATAATATTTTACCTTGAGTAAAGGGTTGGAACAAGGCCATTAATATCAGTAAAGATTTTGCACATGAAAGCATTCCTTGATTACTGAACAGGGAACTGTTTAGTCTTGTGTATAATCAAATGATTTGGTAGGCTTATAATTGTATGATCAAAATAATTATGGACAAAAATGCTTGGAGAAAACAAGATCGCAATACTACTTTTTCAGGCCTGCCAACTGTCCCTATTTTCCAGGGACAGTCCCTATTTATGGCAAAAAAAAAACACTTTTCACCCATTTTTTTCAATTGTGTCCCTATTTTTGCATATATTTGTCTGTAGTAATGCATAGGATATTGAAGAATGTCCCTATTTTTCAAATTTGTTACCCCATTTTGTTCCTATTTTTGAGGTTTCAGGGTTGGCAGGTATGCATTTTTTTAGAAGGGGGTGGGGTGGGGGGGATGGAGCTGTTAGGTCACGATTTTCTTGTAATTTTTTAAACTGAACATCTCCATCACTCTCACAAGTCAATAAGAATATTGTGAAACCTGTGTATAGTGGCCATCCAAGGGAAACAAGAAATCTGGCCATTAAAGACAGGTGGCTGCTATAGACAGGTTCTTTAACACATGATTTGTTTCCAAGGGAATCTTTCCAGTGGCCACTACAGACAGGTTAACTGCTATAGAGAGGTGGCCGCTAAAACAGGAACAGCAAATCAGCCAGTGTGCTTTTAAAGATTTATCATGATTCGCACACTCCGAACCGAAGAGAGCCTATTGAGTAAATAAGCTAAAATCCTTTATAATGTAAAGATTCATGTAAATCTTCACCTCTCACAATAGCCTTTGGGCTGAAAACTCAGGTTTTGTGAAAATAAGCACTGATCTGATAAAATGCTGCTCCGTCGGAAAGTTGTTCACTGAATTTTAATTTTACAAGGCTGTTAAACTAGTCTGATTGTCAAACCTGACTTTTGTATCATCTCCTGAAAACCGAATACCTGCTGATTAGAACGTACAAGGTCAAAAAAATGCCACAAGTGCAGTTGGACAATTGTCAATTGTCAAGTAATCTTTACTACAGTTGGACTCTACCATATATATTTAAAATCAGTGGGTAAAAGCTGCATCCAGTGTCTAAAACGTAGATTTAGTGGCCCAATTGTGAATGATTCAGTTGCCCAATTGGGAATGATTTATCTTCTGTTTTTCCCAAATTATTAACAATGAATGAATCCCAAATTGTGAACTCTGAATTGTTATGTACCGTAATTTAAATGGATCAAAATTAAGCAAAAAAATGGTTTGATGTTCAAATCAAAACACAGCCTTTAAAGAGAGTTGCCAAGTCTCTGTGAGTGTGCAGAAGGTTCCCTGAAAATCTGCTGTCTTTCCCACATCCTGACAAATAGATATGAATATCTGATAAATCGAAAATTGTTTATCGACTGTGGCCGGATTGTGGTACTTGTAATTTATCAGTATCTCCTTGATTGAGATTAGAGAAATGAACAAGTGAGCTTAACCCTTTGGCTAAGGGAACTGGATGTACCCTGTGGGATTTTCAGAATCTGGGAGGCAACGGGTTAAATGAGATTGTTCGCTTCTCTTTGACCATTTGGAGACAATTTGATTTCACTACAACACGCATTTTCCACAGACCCCAACACGAGTTAACTCGTACTTAGTCTCCAACGGGTTAATGATAACATGTGAACGTCAGCAGCCCTGCTTCAAATAATGCAGTGGCATTTAAATGTCTCTGTTGAGGGTTGTTGCCAGGGCATTTAGATACAGAAGTCATATAATTATGGAAATGAATCCAGTTTACTCGGATGTAATAAGACATTAGGATTTCAGCATTCTTGCAGTTTGTTTTCCTTTCAAGCTGTCAACATGGAAAAACTGATTTTAAAAATACACCCACTTCTGTCATTTTACTAAATTTTTTTACATAATTCGAATTTGATGAATATCATTTGTATTTTCTTTCTGTAAAGGGTCTGTTTTCCCAATTGTAAAATCTCACTGGGATACATGTAACTTGTTTAAGGGTTATTTCTGCACGTATGCATCATGCATGACTGCAGAAATGCTTCACCGTTTTGCACAAACATGCATATAATCAAGTTATGCGTGTAAATCATTGTGGTATACGTGAATAGCAGGGAGCTCCCATGTTTATGCTTCATTACATGTTAAAATGATCTGATGTGCTGTAGTTTTTCTTCATCAGTGGCAGAACTGGGGACGGGGGGATAAATTGGCTGTCAACCCCCCCCCCCCAGTTGGGCTTTTGAGAAAAGACAAAAGAAAAAATGGAAACCCCCACCAATGTGTGATGACCTCTACTTTTTGGTTTTGCTTGTCAGCTCAAAAATGTTTCAAGCACATATTAAATTCACCCCCCCCCCTTTTTGGAACTAACCAGGATTTGTTCCTTATCATGACCTTTAAATGTAAATGTATAACATTGTGGAGTTTGATCAAAAAAAAAAAAACTGTAGTAGAACTGTTTGAGCTACATATATTGATGTTCAAATAGACAGATAGGTTTTAAGAAGTATGTTGTCACTATCAAGAAATGAAGTAATATTACTTTGACCATGGTAATATGTTTTTTTAATTTATTTATTTATTTATTTATTTATTTATTTATTAAGGCCTATTTATTTATTTATTTATTTATTTATGTATTCATTTGTTCATGTTTGTTTGTTTATCTTATTTCATTTTATTTTGTTGTTATTGCTAACACTGTGGTGTTGGTCCATAGGCTATGAGGGAAATGGAGTATAGCAAAACCATTCACTCGTAGATTTTTACATTCCTGAAATAGTTGACAATCCTCTTGAAAGCTTTCAGTATTACATCATGACCAAATTTAAGACATGTCATCCAGGGGCAGGCATCTTAAAATCTTTGATCTGGAAACATTATAACACGCAATGCCATAGAAAGCCAGCACCTCAAAAAGAACCATGTGAAATTTGTGAATCAGACTCTGATCTGTCTGATGAGATATTGTCAGATAACCTTAACACTTTATTAACCCTTTGGATGCCATAAAATATAAACACAACAAAAAAAGTAACTACCCCCTTTTTTCAAAATATCATAACTTTGTAAAGACACAGTTTTGAGCAGAATAATTTGGCAAGGGTGTTTCTGCACTAATTGACTACCTTCTGTGAGAAAATGTGATTGACCCGTCAAGTCATGGATGAGTGAGCACATATAAAAGGCAAAAATGTCACTTTTCAAAAGTCACAAGGGTTATTTTGGGGGAATTGTGATGCGAGACTTTGACAAATTGTGTTTCTGTTGAATGATTTAGTGCTATTTATGTTAATCATCTATCGTTTGACCCCCTTACACCTCACCTGCCACTTTTAACATATTTTACGCTTCAGTGAGCACAATTTAAAAATTTCCATCCTTTCCAAATTTTGAAATTTTAAAATCCATTAAGTTTATTGAAAAAATTGAAATGCGATATTTTTCAGCAAAATGTATCTTTTCATGTTGTACGAACATAAGAGGTTGTAACCATGTCATGGCTGAGTGAGCACACTTTATAAATAAAGCAAAAAGTACCATCATTTACCATTATTTTGGCATAAAAAAGGACTCCTGTGACTTTTGAAATGTGGCATTTTGGCCTTTAATGCATGCTCACTCATGCATGGCTTGACGGATGAATCACATTTTCATACAGAAGTTAGTCAATGAGTGTAGCAATACTCCATTTAAATTATTTTGCTAAAAATTGTTTTGTTAAAAAGTTATGGTAGTTTGAAAAACGGGGTAGTTACTTTTTTTGTTGTGTTTAGTCGAAAATCTAGGGGTTTCCCCCCCCCCCCCCCCGAGATTTTTCATCAATTTATAAAAAAAAAAAACTAACTTAGACATTCAGAATCTGTTATTGTTGTGATATGAACTTTGGGAATAAAGCTTTCAAAATAAAATAAAAAATCACCAAAACTAAACTTGTGCTTTAACATAGTGTTGACAGGGCTTGACCTTAAATTCTTTTTGTCGGGAGCCAGCCAGGCTCCTCGGGGACACTTTTAGGCTCTTTGAGCTCTTGATAGGGCATGTTTCCCTCAGTCACATTTGGCTGTATGCCTGTTCTTTAAAACTTGAGGAGCCAGGTGGGTTTTTTTCACACATTTCTATTGCGCCCATAGCGATTCTGGGAAGCCAATACAGAAGTCCCTTGCAGTTTCACCTTTTTTATGAGTCAGTAGTTTATGTGTACGTGGCAGTTTTGAATGGCCAAACAAATTTATTTTTCATATTGGTATTTTTATATTTACAAATTCATTGTTTACTGTCCCTTTCTATCCATTGTGTACCATAAAATGACCCTGTCTATCCGGTTTCATTTTAGTCCTATCTATAAAGAAATAAATTGGTTTCCAATGGTTATTCAAGTAAAACTCCACTTTTAGGAGGAAACTTGCTGTGTACACAGAAAAACTGTATACCTTTCGTCATGCACCAGTAACGTTCAGGGGTCATTAGACTTGAAAGGCACCATTCAACAAGTAAATACATGCTGGTAGGGGTTGGGGGGGGGGGGTGGGGTCGATCCTGGAAACTTTTGTTGGGTGTTGACTGCATGCGTGATCAGAGTTAGGTCAGAGCCGGATTCATGTTGCGTCAAAGTTCGCTTCTCATGAGAACGAAAATGCCTGTGTTTCCCACAACCTGATATTACAGTATTTTTTTTTAACACACAGTGACAGTGCATGAAGTTGCATGGCATATATATCAACCAGAAACTGTTAAAAAATAGCAAAAAGGTTTTAAAATATTACATTAAAAGGTCTGAATGTGTGTGCGGTGTTGCATTTGTAGCGTAGGTGTGTGAAGATTGGTTACGGTATCTTTGTTTGTGTTGATTTGTACTTTTGTACAGTATCGACCTCACTATTCTGCATTCATTAAAATTCCAATGTTCACTAGATTCAATTTGTGATTTCAAAAAAAGTTGGTATAGAAACTAAAACCAGTCAAATGGACAAGTTCTCATTTAAAGGGCCACTGTATTGCAAGTACATGTTGACTTCTGTTGGTGCCTATTGGTCTGTACATCATATATTTAAAAACTTTATTTTTTATTTTTTCTGCATTCTGCTAAAAAAAAAGTCTTCCAGATCATCATCATCCTGTAACATTTAAGCTGAGCAATAGATAAAATTATGTGCCTTTCCCATTCATTATTATTAGTATACCTGCCTACAATAGCATCTCATATTTTCACACAGTATCAACATTGACAACCTTTTAAAGCACAGAATAATTGTCAGAAAGAAACATTTTGCATAAAATGAATGATGCTGATCATTGTAATTGCAGGTGTGGTAATAACAATGAATGGTAAGGTACATAACTTTGTCTGTTCAGCTCAAATGCTGCATGATAGTGATGTCACAAGCAGATAGGAATAAAGATGATATGGAGGCTATTTTTTTTTTTTTGTAGAGGTGGGGCTCAGCAGGATGGTCTGGAGGCCTTTTTTTGTGTTTCATGAAGCATTAATTCATCGATTTGGTGATATGACTAATAGGCATCAGCAGACGTCAACATGTATTTGTAATACAGCAGGTAGGGACAGTGATTTTCCGTTTCAACTTGTCTGAAAAATGGAAATTCTGTTTTACCATAGACTTTGTATACATGAAAAAAAAACTTGAAACAAATATTTCTTGCCGTTTCTGTGTTTTTGTGTCAACTTTTTCTAATTTTTGCCCTGAGTTCGTGTTTTTTACCTTTCAAAAAGTAAAAATTTGGAGAAAAAAGAGGTTTTCCGTGATTTTCTGTTTGAAAACTCAATTTCCATATCAAGTTGTGATTTCCGGAAATTCCGTCTGTTTTCCGTTATCACGGAAAATCACTGTCCCTAAGCAGGGCTCAACACTGGCTCTTGCCTGCTTGCCCGGTAAAGTAAAAGTTTATGGAAATCAATTCTACTTGCCCGGATGGGCAAATTAAAAAATTTTCAATTCTAAAATCAAGAGAGTATTACAGACTTGTGTTTTTCAATTCAGTTTCAATTTTGGGTAGATTCCAATTGAGTTGAATCTGTAAAAACACTAGCAAGGTACTATCTCAAAAGTAACACCGTTAACGAGCATGTTTTTCATTTGGGCAAGTAAAATTTTGTTCAGGCTAGTAAACGATTAAAAACAAATTGTTTGCTTGCTCGATCAGGCAACCAGCCAAAAAAGTTAGTGTGGGGCCCTGGATACAGTGACCCTTTAAATCACATGATCTCCTTGTTGCACTGCTGTGTGATATATTTTCCCAGCCTATCGGTGTGCAGTGGGACGTAAACTTAAAAGTGACTCGAGAATAAATGATTTATTGTACCTTTTTTAGACTGTGTATTCAACTATTCAATTATCCAAATGGTTATGAAACAGTTTGCAGTACCTTGAGCAGTGCTGTTAAAAAGGCTGAACAATTCTATTTCCGTTGTGTTTTGGAGCCAATCATGTACAGTGAAGTGTACACAATTTTATAACAAACAGTAAAAAATATGAAGAATGGAGGATAAATACAAAGGAATTGAAATTATTTTTAATGATTCAGTGGGAATACAAGTGCAAAATGAGTTGATGTTTAGTTTTTCTAATGGTTGGTGACACAAACATTTTTGGGGTACAGGGCAAAGTTGTACATGTAGTTGTTGTGGACAGAGATGTTACCTGTTAAAGTGTACCTATCTTCCAGATGCCTAGTGGTACATAGGGCCTCCACCGGACGTCTCCATTCTGACCTATCAGCTGCCGCAACTCTGGCTTCTGCCCATGACCTTCATCAAGCCTGGTTTCTTTCCTTCTCTACAGTGCATCGCCAAGTTGTTTGGATCTATCCCTTTTCCTTTTCCCTTCTGGTGCCCATGTCAATGCAGTGTTGCAGATGCTTGCAGGTTCCCTCCTTAATGTGTGCCCAATAAATTTCCATCCTCTCTTCATTATTGTTGTGCTCAATTTCTTCATTCTGGTCCTGGTTAGCAGTTCTTAATTACTAACATGGTCTTGCCATTTTATCTTCATTATCCTCCTTAAACACTTTGTATTGAGTTTTCTTTCATCGCCTTTTGTTATCTTCCATGTTTCAGATCCATATTATAACACTGACAACACCAATGATTTGTATAGCTTGAGTTTTGTTGCTCTCTTGATTTTTTATACTGTTCCATACATGTATTTCATTGAGCTGCCCGTATGTATTTCTCCCCTTTGAAATTCTGTTTTCCATGTCTCCCATTCCTCCTACCGATATTGTTATGGTTGCACCCAAGTACTCAAATTTGTCGACATCTTCAACTTCTTCACCATCGATGTAAATTGTGGGCAAAGAAGTCATATATATTTCCAGTATATAATGGCATTTGTGCTGACAATAAGGGACTTAAAGGGTACCAACACCCTGAAAATCAAATTTGTGTACAGCTAGAATACACAACAAATAACAACTAGACGGATGTCATAGCTCGTGAAGTGATCATATTTTGATAATAATAATCATAACATTTTGGAACTCAGTTCCGCACGTTCAATCTCAGTTCCGTAAACGCCGGTTATATGCGTGCGCGTTCTGGCTATACGCGTACGTTTTTACCAAAACTATCGGAGTTCATGATCGATCTGTGTGTACGCAATATACGCCACACCGTGTCGCGTTCCTGATCAAAAAACGTTGCAAAGTTTCAGCCAGTCTATCTCAAACAGTCTTTATCCAAAAAAGTTGCGAACTGTGAGACGTTTCGGTCGCAAACAGCGTCCGTTTCAAGGGTCGAGACTCCGTCGAAAGTGCGAACGCAATTGATTGTCAGTCGGCTCGCTTGAGAAACTCCTGTGCACTTGCACAGGCTCAACTCGGCTGTCGAGCTTAAAGCAAGGCAATTGCCGCGGGTAATTTAACATAAAATGGATGAAGACAGAAGCCTGTATTGAGGGATGATATAGTGATATAACATAGTTTTAAAACATTTTTTATGCCTATAATATGCTTCCTGTATCTAAATGCCACAATCCGAGGCTATGGATTATTATTTGGAGGAAAGTCGGTCAAACTTAGTAATGTCCCACTGAGCGCTGCATGCCGCGCCGGCAAAACGCCGCCGGGTGATGGGGTGGTAGACTGAACGGTTTCTGGTGGTGATACAACATCATTATTTTGTAGAATCTCTTCTTCTTCATGCAATATACGCGACGCACGCCTGTCCTTTTGTTGCGGACTTTTTCATTAAATTACCGCTTCATTCAATAAATGAAGTAATTTGCACAATTCAGTACAGGATGCTACACGCGGCTAATCGCCGCCACTTCGCAAGTATAGCACAAACAGGATCCGGGTCTTTTGATAAAAAATACCTGTTGACATTTTTTGCCATTAACACAGCGTCGCTATTAAGACAAATCACTGCAGACGTATATTCAAGTTCATAAAAAAACGCGCAGAGAGTAGAACATTATACTGTTTACCAACAAATATAAACCGATCCGTAGGGCCGACATGACTTTTGTATGTCACACTTTATTTTTGCATCATATGGAGCCGAATTATTACCACTGACAATTCATTTCCAATTGTAAAAGCAAGCACCCGAAATTTGTTTTAGTATCATATGAATCCGAATAGGTCTGTATCCATAATTTATATCCGATCGGGAAACAACTACACCTGACATTTCTGTTTAGCGTGATGTGGAGCTAAATATAATTTATGTGCACCCTTTTTCCTCGATATATAAACGCTTTTATTTTAACTGGCTAGATCGGACCAGTAAAATTGACCGACAGTGAACTTTACAGGTCCCCGGACCGTCGTATCTGCGGCACTCTAGCCAAACGGCAATACTGTTATCGATCAAGACGTTTGACAGAAAAAATATCGATAGCGCGATCGATCGATTGATAGTATCGGGTGATCGAGTAGTCTACACCAAGTCGTTTTTTTTCTTTATTTGTTGTTTGAAATTCACATTCAAACCTCAATAAATAAAAAACGGAGTAATTATAAATGCTAATATTTTGCAGAGGGCATGGCACAAATATATTCTACATGTATAGCAAATAAATTACTCAGGGTGTTGGTTCCCTTTAAAAGTCCAATGTCAGGTTCCATATGTTTTGATACCAAATTTGACCAAGCTGGTATCATCCGTGGGCTGCATTCCGAAAACTGCCTTACCTCATCTCTTACCGTAGTCTTAACTGCCCAGGTATTTGTATTTGTATTTGTATTTGTATTAATTTATTTCAACACGGGATAAAAACTCGCTATCAACTAATGAAAAGCTGCTTTTCAGCAAGGCCGTGAAAAAACAGAAACAATTGCAACATACAAGAAAAAAATAAATTATATAGGCCTACAAAATATCAAAATCAAATGAATAGAATGACAGACAAAATGAGATTGGTTGACCATTAAACTACATAGAGACATAATTTATACAATATAGTACAACAGTATAAATCAAAAGCTTACACATATAAAAGACTCTATCATGGGAAGTATGCTGAAACAAATTATATGAAGCTAAAAATAAATATTTTCAGGTAGGTTATTAAATAGTTTTGATGCAGTATTGTTTTGAAAATAATA
>JZLH01S0177875.1:0-11391 GCA_001188425.1 Eucidaris tribuloides | reverse complement strand
CATAGTACCTTTAACAAATAAATTTGAACTTGCATGGATGAAGACAGGAATTTTGTGCAAAATGATATTCCTCCGGGTTGACAACAGGGGCATTGAAGGTAGAGGTAATACAAATCTCTCCAGTTAGAATTTGCTACACTTAGCATTCATCATACCAGGCTGCTAGGTTTGGTTATAATCAGCATGATCACAGGTATGTGTAAACTTCCAATCACTTCACAGCTTTAGTTAAAGCGGAATGAAACCCAGGGGCCGGTTGCACGAAACCGTCACAACTCCAGTGCTATATTTGTCACTGATGTCTGGAGATATGACGGACAACTATTTGCGTTTCACGAAACCATGACATCTCCAACTCCAAGCGGAATCAATAGTAAACTAGTCTTTGCCAAAAATGCTATGATAACTTGCGACATTTGTGACATGCTATTCCAGCGTTAACTGAAATTACGGAAAAATATTTGATTGAAATTAATAGGAACAGATTTTCATCAACATAAACCATCACATAATTACAAACAATACACGCTTAATAACTCTTAAGTATCAATTTTATCATCAACTAGATAGCACA
The DNA here is from genome assembly GCA_001188425.1 of Eucidaris tribuloides. Classification (NCBI taxonomy): domain Eukaryota; kingdom Metazoa; phylum Echinodermata; class Echinoidea; order Cidaroida; family Cidaridae; genus Eucidaris; species Eucidaris tribuloides. Next base: position 10,817 of record JZLH01S0177875.1, on the reverse strand, counting down.
TGATCAATAAAATAATGACCTTCCAAGGATACCGTATCTGCATTAATTAATTTCGCAGCTTCATTCACTGCACTGTTTTTATTTGGTCCTTTTAATGTCTATATTTATTTAGTGTGTTCTTTTGTTCTTTCATATTAATTCTATCTTAGTTAATAGAGTATTGAAATGATTATTTAAGTTGTATAACACAAAATGTTTATTATTTAGTGACAGATGCTTATAACAATGATTTCTAACAATATAATATATATGATTTAATAACAATAATGTCATACAGATTTAAGAAACTTATCACTGATATCTTACGACATGTTTGGGATAAGTGTCAAATTGAAATATCCTTTAAACATTTCATAGCATGATTTGAAGGGTTTTATTATTGTAAAATTACTAATTTTGCCGGTTGTATTTGACAATTTGTGGATTCTTGAAATGGCATGTGCATAGTGTAACTGTAGGTGGCGTCTGATTTATGACGGCTCCGGAGCTGTCATAACTTTTGTCACTGCAGTTACGATGTCAGGGTTTCGTGAAACGCATTATGGAGATGTCCACAAAGTTAGGAATGTCAGGCTTTCGTGCAACCAGCCCCAGACATCTACATGCATTCAGAGAATAACAATAAGAGAAAGAAAATGGTGAAAGTTTGAACAAATTTGACTGAACCGTTCAAAAGTTATAAATGTTCAAAGTTTACATAATCCTTATGTATGGAGGATTCTTAAATTGGCAACACTACCACTTTTTCAGATGAAAGTGTGAAAAACTCCCCATTGGTTTTGTACACAAATTTACGTTTTTCTGAAATGTAAGTTGTGAAGGTAATCAAATTCTTCCAGAAAACATGTACAAATAATTTTTGCTGGGACATACTTGTACAACAAGCAAGAGGCAATCAGATATTTCATTAAAAAAATAAGAATAAGTGAAAATTTGTGTACAAAGCCAATGGGGAGTTCTCTACACTTTCATCTAAAAAAGTGGTAGAGTTGCCAATTTAAGAATCCTCCTTAACAATGATTAAACAAACTTTGAACATTCATGACTCTTGAACAGTTCAACCAAATATGCTCAAACTTTCACTGATATATTTCTTTTATTGTTCTGTATTCTCTGAGTACAGGAAGATGTCTGGGTTTCATTCTGCTTTAACTTATCATGTTTACAAGCAATATTCTGTTGCCCAGGACCAACAATCTCACATAATTAATCTGTTTCTATCATGTACAGAGCACTTAGGGCGAGAGCCTGCTTTTTTTAAAACTTCCCCCTTCAATTACTACCTGGCCCATAGATTTGAATCTCAGAGTACCAGAACTACTTGTTGATTGCAAAAAAGATATGTAGCTGGACCCACGGTTGGGTTCAGTCCCCAGGACCCCCCTAAAATGATCCCCGGGGCGGGTTGAATTTACCCCATCTCGCCCATGGACCAAATTTGGGCAGATGATAATGCTATGGGTGCATATAACAAAAATATCATAACTGACATATCAAGTGGTCGGAAAGGGGTTATCAGCTCCCCACTAAAATTACCCTGCAGTGGGTCAAATTTACCCCACCTAGCCAATAGACCAGATTTTGATGGCAGATAAGACTATGGGTGTATATTACAAAAATATACCTGACATATCAACTGGTCGGAAAGGGGTTGTCAGCTCCTCCCCAAAATACCCTCATGCCCCCCTCCTTGGGGTTTAACTTAATTTACCCCATCTAGCCATATTTGGTCAATAGATACTTCTATTGGTGTACATTACAAAAATATCCAACTGACATTTCAACTTGTAAGACAGGGGTTTGCAGTTCCCCTAAACACCCCGTGCATACCCTCCCGTCCTACCTCAAGCCCCCTAACACGCCAAAACTATCAAGTAGGTCAACAACTCTAAAATGCGCTAGCGCCAACCCGTAGCTGCCGCGTGCCATAGTATTACGCGCACGCACATCAATGATGTTAATACATGACACTGCGCAATGAATTGAAATTGTGCGCGTACAACGCCGCACATACAGACAAAATGTGCACCGCATCGCACACATGCAGTATACAGGTCACGAAGACACCAACATACACACTAATCCATGCGTGGGACTGGGCTATGAACCCCCTTAAATTCGGTCTGGGGACCAAACCCGACCACTGGTGTCCAGCCGACATATCTTTTTTTCAATCACATAGTCTCAGTAACTTTGAGGGGTCAAATCTTTTGGGCTCGATGGGGTAAATTGAGAAGTAGCTTCTGTAGCTAGCTCCCAGACTAACTGGATGAGAGAATGAACAACTAATTTGTGTATTTTAAAAAAGTGGAAATGAAGATGGCTCTTGTCAATTTGGCTTTTGAATTTTTGCAGTGATGTATTGTTGATGACTTCAATGAGATGTGATTCCAAGCTAGAGTTGTTGGTTTTAGTTGATATGTATTATGAAAACTTGCATCAATCCTTATTTTTTAGATTCCATAACTTCTGACATATAATTTGACATGAATAGAGGACAGTCAATTACTTCAAAAGCTGCACAGTCTGTGGCATTTTCAGAATCTCGGTGGCAAAGCCACAGTGGGTTTAATCTAATTATAGAGGTGGCGCTTCAATGCCAGTTGAGTGTCTAATATGCTAACAGTACATGCACTCATTAAGTGCATGCACAGAAATGCATGTGTACTGGTATTTAATTTTTCACACATATTTTTATCCTTCAAATAAAACTCTTGAACCAATTTGCTATTGTTGATGCCTGAACTTGATGATCAATGACCCCGTTTACAGTGAAGGGCCGGCCTAAATTGTGGTACTTGGACCCGCATTTTTGTGCGTTTACAGTGCAGCCTGGGGCCGGCCGTCGCATCGTCAAATCAGGGCGCACAACTAGCGCGCGCACACACACACACACACACACACACACACACACACACACACACACACACACACACACACACACACACACACACACACACACACACACACACACACACACACACACACGCACACACACACTACACACACACACACACACACACACACTACGTCGCACACACACACACGCACACACACACACACACACACGCACACGCACACGCACACGCACACACACACACACACACAAATGCCACAAACATGGAGGTACCATTCCTCTACACACATGACACACAGCCTATATTGCAAGGCAGCCTTGCCAGGCACGTTACCGCTTGACTGGATTCCATGCAATGGAATCGAATGGAGCTGGAGTGATGACTGATGGCGATGCCGATGCCGATGCCGATGCCGATGCCGATGCCGATGCCTGGCCTGGCTCTTGGACTTGGCCGGTCATAATATTCAGCATGTTCAGTCAGTATTTAAATCGCTTTAGCGTCTACCTGTTGTTACTCAAATAATGCAATAGCTCTCTTACCGGAATTTGTTAGGAATGTCACAACTGTCTTACTTGAAGTTCAAACGTTTAATAAGCTGAACTGAGATAATGACATTTCCTCTTGACTGTCTACGTGATCAATTTACGCACAATATCAGCTGATTAATCACGGCCGTCGTGTTACTCAAACTTGTCATTTCCCCCTACCACGCATGCGCATTTCCATCTACCTCCTCTTCTCTCACCCAACTTTTCACACATCTACAAAATTCTATAAAAAATTATAAGGTTTCCCCGATCTACACACTTACTTACCCGGCACACTAATTGATTTTGAGCTTCCAACGTTATAATAAAAAACAATAATTCTTAGATTATTCAAGCAATTTGGAGGGAAATTTGCAGGATAATTTGAAATACATTATACTGATACTCACCCGCTGTTCCCCTTGGGATAACCCAGAAGATATGAAGCTATAGCTGCGGTCTTTTCGGGACGGGGTGAGGAAAGATGTATTGTTGATGCGCCGGGGGGGGGGGGGAGGGCATGGACATACTGGATATAGGCCAATAATAATCATGCATACATTTTGTATATTCGGGGCCTACACTTTACATGAACGATTCCAAGGCCGTAGGTGGGGGGCGGTGCACTGGGGTGCACGTCCACCCGCCCCCCCCCGCAGAGCCATGTCCGCCCCTGGACAAGGCAGAAACGAAATTCTTGTACCACTTTTTCTGCTTTCAACCACATGATTATCACACTTTAAGTTCCACTCCGGAAGGATGTGCAGCCTCCCAATGTCACTTAGTTCCACCCACTTCCAACTCCCCAAGATGTCACCTTCCGCGTGCCCAAACCAGCCTACGCCCTTGCGATTCTGATTTGAAATATGATACGTTTTGAAAGAAACAGAAACTTGTTAATCTATAGGTCGTCTCATAAAATCAAATAACCAATAGGTCGTCTCATAAAATCAAATAATCACAGGATATTGTTTTAAGGTTAGTGCAATGATATCAGGGGAATGATATTCACCCCTTGAAAAAGCCTGAGATCAGTCAACGTATCCCGCTAACTTATTGGTCGCGCTTTCTTTTTCGATAGAAAAATAGGTGTCGGAAGAGGTGCATCGGGCGGGTGACTATAATTCCAACAAATTCGTTGGGCGAGCTCAAGCAACAGATATCTCCTCAACTCTTTTTTTTTTTTTATTCCTGTGACATTTTTTTAAAGTAAATCAAGATACCGAGAATCAGCACGGTTGCAGTATATTAAATCGGTATATTGAATATTATTTTTGTGATGAGTTTGGTATTATCATTATTATGTCTTTTTAACGGTTACATCATTTTATCTGTGACAAAAATGGATGGATGCCGGGACGGACAGAGATGGCAAATTAACTGGTTGGCCTCATCCCGGGGGCCTCACAAACAAAACAAAAAATATATATTATAGGGGTGGAAAGAAAACCGGGTAAAAATCAGATTGTGTTTTTTTTCGGTATAAGTCTTTTGGAAAGGTTGGGTCATTCTATACTTTTGTGTTCCTCGAGTTTAAGGGTATATTGTAAAAAAAGGAAAAAAAAAAGAAGGTCATTTCATTACTTTCTGTTCTCTTTATAATGACTTACATTCATGTAAATTAATATGGGTAACATACAAAAAAGTGGATGAATCATTCATTCATCCTGACCTATTATTTTATTTTTCCCTTATCAGTACCACTGAAAACCACATGTCCCTTTGATACTACAAACAATAACTGTTGCAATTCAAAATGGAAGCATGTTGATACGTTTTTAAATGCCTTTTGAATTCATTTCTCGGATTGTTCTATTAAATTATTACCATTAGATATACAAATATCAAAAGATTAGAAATAAAATGAAATTAATAACTCAAAATCGTGCATGTGTCCCGCAATTTTGCGTCATCTCCGCCACGAACATTTAGGCCGCCATCTACGATGTCGGGTACCCTAGGTGGGGATTTTTTTTATATTTGAAAGCTTTATGCCCAAAGGTCATATCATATGTTTGTCATATGTTATTGGTGCGATATGACCTTTGGGTATAACGCTTTCAAATAAAATAACATCCCCAAAACTAAACTTGGGCTCTAAGTTCTCCCAAGGGGGTACTAGCCTATAGTAAGGTGAACGGGAGTGTGCCGCTCTAGGTGACTTTTTCGCGAAAAATCCTTAAACATGGGTATGGTTTTGGGGGAAAAATCCTTAAACATGGGTCATGATTTTGAAATTTTACGATTTACACTAGATATTTCGCCTATTTCATCGCTAAGATGCTACAAAAATGCCACTTTTCTTCACAAAAACCCTTAATAATAGGTACCATTTTCCGCCAAAATGACCTTTAAAAAACTGGGTCAGGTTTTTCGACTGCAGCGGCACACCCCCGTCGGAACTAAATCTGAGTACCCCCCCCCTCCCGGAATTCAGCGTCATCTCCAAACGCTCCAAATCTGCACATAATACTTAAGTTAATTTCTAATTTTGCATACCGGGAGAGAAGATCATACCCCCACCACACATGGTTCTTACCGCAGATGAATCAGGCACGGTCCGAGCCGTCATCTCCGTCACAAAAAGTGACGGAGATGACGTTGATGGACATTTTTCTTTAAAATAAAAATAAAGTGATATCAAAAATGCATCGTGTTAATCATGTTAAAAGCCCATTAACCACTGCTATTTATTATTTGTTCAGTTGCATAAAATATCGAATTTTAGTAATTTGTTTATGCCATAGGCCTATTATGTCATCTCCATGATCACGTCTCCAACGGTCATCTCCGTTACGTGCTGGATAAAAGTTATTTATAAAGCAGGTTATGAAGTCAACATGCATCGTGACTCCCACTTTATGAAAAACTCATTTCCGAGGCTCTTTTTTTTTTTCAATAATTTGTAAGGCCAAAAGTGTAGGCACTGTATAACAATGTTTCCAGTTTAAAAAAATCTGAGCTACATGATTCCCCATGCTACTAGTGTCTTTGATACAGTCTAAAAATGAAGCCCTGAAAAAATTGCAGTGTAAAACAATCATTAAGTGCTTTAAAAAAGTGAAAATCATTGAGAGACCATTCCAGCTTTCTCCATAGACTGCTGTGTTGCAGAATTTCCTATACAGGGTGGCCCAGAAAGAATGCTACGAGTATAATCGCTAATTTCTTCACCATATTGGCAAAATGTCATTAATTTTTATTTCGTTGGTTAGAACGTTCTTTTTCCAATAAAATGATACCAAGATCATTGATTTTGAGTAAGGCGTTTTGATTCTAGGGCCATTTTTAGGAGGCAATGCAATTTCCAAATTCGCCATTTTTCTACAGCGGCGGTCATCAGAACGCCTAGATATTGTGGCCTCCGACTTGCCAATGCCAGCCCACATACCAGACAAACCGCGATGACAATGGAGGTGTAGATAGCATCGTCTTCTTTATGAAAGCGAGGGCATTCCACGCTTTCATAAAAGAAGACGATGCTAGCTACATCTCCATTGTCATCGCGTTGTCTGCTGTTGTGGGCTGGCATGGCAAGTCGGAGGCCACAATATCTTAGTCTCGGTTCCAGACCATGCAACTTTTTCTCCCTCCGAGTAGCAGTGCGGGTGTGAAGCACCCGCTCTATGCGACGCAGTCGCATGGTCTGGGGAACTTAGCTACTTTTACCCCCAAAATCTCGGGAAAGATGCCCCGGGCATTGTACTGACAGGCCAAGCTGTGATAGCTATCAGTTGGTGATAAATATGTCAAGCCTGACCACTTGTCTCTGTGACTGCTCTAGATGTGATCTCTCCATAATTTGATGTAAACAGTCTGTCTGGACAAGGACATTGTGCAATAAGTGACTTTTTAGTTCTTTACCTGCCATGAAGCAGACTATATGGGATAGTTGATAATACAGTGGACGTTGAGTAAATAGAGCAATATTTTGTCAAAATGTTTGTGACATTTTTCTTTCAGTCTTTCTTCCCATAATTCTTCATGTTTCTTTCTTCTCTCTAATTTATATTTATCTGTCTTTATTGATTATCTTTTTGCTCTTTCCATTTTCTTCTCTTAGTCTATCTGCTTTCTATCAATCCCTTTTCTCTTTGTCTTTGTCTTTATTTTCTATTTTTCTTTCTTCTGTCCCATCCTTTTTCCTTCCTGACTTCCCCCTTTCTTCCTTTTTCTCATGTGTTCTTTATTCTCTCCCTTTTTTTTTATCACTTTCCTTGTTCATTTTTCTTTCTCTTTCTTTCTTTCCCGCTATATTTCCTTTTCTTTTTATTATTTCTTTGTTTCTAAGCTCTTTGTAACATTCTCGTAGCTATTCACTCTCTCTCTCTTAGCTATACTGACATGATTTTTATTGTTACATTCATTATAGTTTTCACTTATCATTACTAATATTCAAATTATCATCATTACAGTATTTTTATTTAAATGTTTTTTTTTCTTTCACCTCACATAATGCACAAAATTGTGCTCGTATTGGGTTGATATAAAATCCCCGTGATAAAAAGGAAACTCATTGACAAGAATGATGGGCCTACCTGATCAATTTTAATCAATATTGATCTTGATTTTTTTTTTTTTGGTTCCAGTGTAAGTGTTTTTTTTTATTCTATTCACTATAAAATCTATGTATTGTAATGATGATTAGTGATTACCACTTTGAATAAAGGCTAAAAACTGAATTCATTGGTGCGTGCCATTTTGTTTTTACCAACCAAATTTCAGTGCTTATGAAAGTGTATAGGTTTAATGCCTGTATCACTAATCCCAGCTGTTAAATAGTCTAAATGATTCATGCAAACATTATAGCCATCTAAATTTAACAAACATAAAAACGTCAAAAAGTTGAGTATTTCTTGTCTGTTATCAAATATGCTGACTACTTCTTGATGAAATACAATTCCGTTAAAATATACATTTGAAAAGTGCACAAGGAACCTGAAAATCTCAAGCATTTATAATTTAACAATGATCAAAGTGTTTGATCTGAGCTACATTAACCTGCATCCATAGTGTCCCTGATAAGATATAAATATTAATCCCTGGAAACAAAAGTTTCAAACAAAAGATTGTTTGGTGCTCTAACCAGTTGTTGTATCCTTTTAAAGTGTTAACCAGTTTCAAAATGTTAATTTCCTGTACTGCTGTGTTACACCAGTCAGTGTGATGTTCACCCTTATCTTGTCAGGAGCAAATAAACCTTCCAAAATTTTCTATTTTGGGATGTTTGTCCATTTAAGTACTATTAATTATGTAGCTATAGATATCACAGTTTGATGTTTCCTTTAATTTTCAGGTCTTATCTGTTTTATGTTGTATTATCAATGTGTTATTATGAATATTCATCATCATCATTATTGCAAGTATAATCATTAATTTGCATCCTTAAAAGTGTCTCCGATAAGGTATAAAATGGAATCTCTTTAAACAAATTGTACTTCTGAAAGTTTGTTCGGTAATTTATAGACTACTGTGTTACAATTATTATTTTATTAAGATCATGGACCCAGATGTTTATCTGTATATATCTTGCTAGAAACAGCATAACTTTCCAAAGTTGAATTCTAGGATGTTGCCGGGATGTTGTCCATTGAAGCACTAGTATAATCAGGAGATGGAACTGCTATTATGTACATGTAGCTTGGCAAAGCTTGCTATCACAGTTTGTTTCACTTGTTTTTTATTAAATGAAGCTCCACAATGTTGAACAGTGTCTTTAAAATTAACCACTGTGCGTGTGACTCCACAGTCAATGGTCAAACCATTTATGTGGTATTGTACAGAAACTCCATGCAGGCATGTATATGTGTGCAGTAGTAGCTGTGCTGTTTGAATGTTTATGTTAAAAATTCCTTAGTGCAAGCAGAGGGTTACATGTAATTGGGTTTGGGGACCAAGCTAATTGATAACTCCCCTTTGGGAATATCCCCTTGCAAGATACAGTGTGATGTAAAACATCTGTTGTGAGCTGACCAGTGTGAATCTCTCCAGACGGAAGAAATGTACCTCAGAAAACTAGTCTTAGTTCAAGACAGTCAACTTACTGATAGTAGGCCTAATTTTTCTAGGAAATAGGATAAGTTCTTACGTCTGGAAGCAAATGTACCTCAGAAAACTAGTCTTAGTTCAAGACAGTCAACTGATAGTAGGCCTAATTTTTCTAGGAAATAGGATAAGTTCTTACGTCTGGAAGCCAGACTACAATATCTAGGCGTTCTGATGACCGCCGCTGTAGAAAAATTGGCGAATTTGGGAAATTGCATTGCCTCCTAAAAATGGCCCTAGAATCAACACGCCTTACTCAAAATCAATGATCTTGGTATCATTTTATTGGAAAAAGAATGTTCTAACCAACAAAATAAAAATTAATGACATTTTGCCAATAATGGTGAAGAAATTAGCGATTATACTCGTAGCATTCTTTCTGGGCCACCCTGTATATCGCCCGATATAAAATTAATGTGCCAATTTGTACTAGTGACAGCATAACTGTCCAAACTTTTGTGTTCTAGGGTGTTTATTTGTCCATTCAAACACTCTCAGATATGTCAGATAGTAAAGTTCGACAATTTTTTAAACGGGTCTTCCACAGCCCGGTTACGTCAGACATTCCCGGCAGCACGCGACACGATACGATACGATTATCACGATCCGATTATTACGATCCGACAATTCCGCGATGGTAAATGTTGCCACAGTAACGACCTTTGACAGCAACGGTGTGTGTTTAGTTCACAACTTGCAGGAATAAAAAAGGGGTAAGCTCAAATTTGAGTTGTTTTTATTGGCTTATGTATGCTTTACAAAGTTGAACAAACTTTTTCGTTTACAATGTATTAAATGAGAGTGATGATATTGATATAATTACCAAGAGTTAAGACAAACATCACAATAAGTAACATGTTCGCAAAAGTCCATAGTCCCACACCTTAAAACGTGTGTAGTGTTATTGTTAATTCTATTCGCAGTGTCAGTGAGGATCGCGCGATCACGCACTGACACTGACCACGCTCTAGTCTCAGTCACGGGAGTGGAAGCTTGCACGATTCTTATACAAGGCAAACAATTGCATTTTTGAATTGATATTTGAAATATTTTCAGCTTTAATGAATAAATCCACATGATTTCTTCAGTTTAGGTATGAAAGTTTGGTTCAAAACAGTTTCATTTTCTGACTTAAAATAAAAATTCTTAGCCGAAATAAACGACACTTTTCCATGCCTTCAGGCTTCACATATGAATGTAAATTTACCAAGAGGAGAATACAGACATGACAGACAGGTGTAAAGGGTAGTATAGCATTACTACACCCCTTGTATGGGTGTGACCACACCACTCGCACCACAGGAGCAAATTAGATCTATTAAAAGGCCATATAGTAGGGTGTCTGAAAGATTTTCAATTTTCACAATTTTTGTACCTTCAGATT
>JZLH01S0177862.1:3367-16186 GCA_001188425.1 Eucidaris tribuloides | reverse complement strand
CGGTGACGCCCTCTGTCTTTCACTGACTTACAATCTCTGAGAAGATTTGGCAGCGGCCAAATCATTGAACATGTTGAAGTCTGGCATTGGGACAAGGGAGCTTTACGGTTCAAGTTGAGTTCGTCCAATGTTTCTGCCTACAGCGTGGGTGAGGTGAAATTTGGGTCATGGGAGAAGAAATTTAAATTGAATCCTCTCTTTTTGTCATCACTCTTATCATTAAACACAATCTGTTTTAGGTGTATATTGAATTTCAGAACTCATCAAGGGTATCTCCTTCCAAATAAGAAAAATATTACATTGAAGAATTCAAAGAAACGTGGGTCTTTCGCAGTAAACTCCAAACAAAAGTGATAAAATAATGGCATTGACCTTTAAAACTTTCAAGAATATCAAGCCAAGATAGATACTGGGAATCGACGACAGGAATAAAAACATTGGGTTAAAAAAAAATGAGAAATTCGCAACATTTAAAGAGACAATGACCAGCATTTCATGGTAGAGGTCAAACAGTGTATTGTACGATCGATGCGAACAAATTCTCTTTTACGCGCTCCCTTTATCAATGTTAAACGCAAGGTTTTCTCACTCGATCATGCTGTTTATGACGTGTTTGATTTCGTCATTATGTCATCACCTTTAGCCTAATGCTACAATGCAATATGATATAGTCGTAAAATGATATGTTTTTAGAAGTCAGATAAAAACGGAACAGTTTCTTCCTATGTGGGATTCCCGGCAGAAACAGGTTCATTTTCTGTCCTTAGATATGTTAAATCAACAGGACATTAATTGTAAACGATTAAAGTCCGTGGGGTTCCGAATCTTTTCATGATATGTGTTTTGTGTCATTTATGGGAAACCAATTATGTGCCCATCCTCCTGCAAAATAAAATAAACCAAAGTCACTGTTCACACTAAAACCAATAAATTCAACTTTGCACCTTTAAAGGTGCAGACCAATGTCACAGTGGCAACTCATATACGGGTGCAACTTTGCAGCTTTCAGACCGTTTAAGGCGCAAAGTTAAAGGTGCTCCCAGAGGAACATTGGTCTGAAAGCTGCAAAGTTGCACCAGGAAAGGTATTTTCCTGTGTGACATTGCTAAAGGTGCAATGTTGAACCAATTTTATAAATTTTTCTAAGTTATTCAAAGTTGTTTTTTGACCTATTTGATATAAAACAAGCAGAAGAACGAAACAAAATCTTTTCCTCCACCTTAAACCTTCTTACATTATTGGAGGAACAAACCATTGGTATCAGACGTAATTCAGATGTTACAATCGTAAAGATCATTTTCCGATACTCCGTATAATGTTCATATTCTTACGAGAATGACAAGAATATCTTTATCATATCTTTAAGACCAATCTTACATGGGGATGGGGGAGGGGGTGCAGCGTTCAATTCAAAACAAAGTCAAACTTTGATAGCCACCAGCGGCGTCGATCGTTTGCTCGGATGAGAGGAGGGGGAGGGGTGGGAAAAATGTCACAATAGTCGCTGTGCTCCACGCAGAAATTTGCAGTAGGAAATTTTGAGCGCAAAATCGAAAATTGTGCATGATTATAGTGCTTTATGTTGAGTTTAATGGTATAATGTCCTGCCCTTATTTTTCAAACATAATTTTGCATTAAGTTTTATGAAGTTTTCAAGTTGTAAGTATTATTGGGACGAAAATGATGTATCCTCCGCCCCCCCCCTTCCCACCACCACCAATATTTTAATTGACGCCTCTGGTAACTAGATGATAGTGCTTTAGAATACAAAACTTTGGAAGGTTGTGCCCCTTCTTGAAAGATATATAGATAAACATCACACGTGAAGGGAATTGTCACGAAAATTTTCAATTATAACACAGTAATCTATGAGGAATACGACCATGGCAAATCTGCGAGCTCAGATGTTTTCCCTTTAGTTGAATGATAAAGCACAGATTTTGAAATCATTGTTACATTATGCCTGTCAGCTATCGCTCTTAAAGTATAATGGATGATTTCAATTCAATTTATTTAACTCGCATTTCAAACAAGATGCGAAGATTTCTACGTGTTGCCTATGGGTGTGAGGAATGACAATTTACCAATACCATCGAAAGAAGATTACATTATTTTGAAATGTGGTGTCTAGGAGCGACGATGAAAATAAACTGGGAAAATAAAGTCACCAACAGTGACGTTCTGCGAAGAGCTGGCAACTAGAGGACCCCGCATCGTGATATTTTTTGGTTGTAGGTGATGAAAGTTATTTAAAGAGTTCTGTCTTTTATTCACCTGGGAACACTGGGATATTGATGCTTTTATTATGGTTTGAGCCTCGCCCTCTAATATAAATTAGTTTGTGTGCTTCTTTGCAATGCACTCCAGTAAATGATATTGAATCAGAGAGTGCTAAGGTATCTTTGGATTAGATGAGAAACGTCAAGGGTTACAAGGTTTATGTCCTCCATATAACCTGTCTATAACTAGACCTATCTACATGTACGTATCTACAGTATATACCGATAGAGTTATATGTGTTTGATACATTATATTAAACCTCAACATCGAGATTTAAATATAGGTATCTCAGAGATGGGAAATGCCAGGAGTACCGAAGTTTATGTGCTCAATGAAGGCTGCCTTTAACTATCTACCAATCCATATCTCTTATCGATTTAGTTATCTATTTACCTACCTTTCCAACCACCTGTAGAGATAGATATATCTATGATTTTATTCTTCTTTCTACCTTTATATTTATAAATCAAACATTAAAATATTGGGCAATTCCACGTGAATTATTGGACAAATCACAAATTATATTAAATTGGTCTATCGCGAATCATATTAGCATTTTTAATGGTTTGAATGGGTATAGATCATGAAGAAACAATGGGGACATCATTTCTACTCTAAATTGTTACGTCTTCACAGCACCTCTAGAGAATCAGGTGTGACTAAATCTCAGTTTCATGAAAAATTATCATTTATTTTGCGTTTTTTTTTCTCCATGCCAATAGCCTCTTCTCATTCTGTTCATGTCATTGTTTTGAAAGTAATAAAGCCCCACATATGCATACTTAATCTGAAAAAGACATGCATAAACGCAAATTTGTGTGGCTGGACAAAATGTAATGTAAGTAACCGTAACGTAACTAACCATGTTTTTGATGTTGTAGTTAAAAATGAAAAGATTTTTATCAATAAGTTATATATCAAATGACTTATCAAGATGCCACAAATAGCATGAATACCACAGTTTGTTTTAGTTGAAAACAGGTTGAGGAAATTTTGAGGACAAAGACTTGTCATGTTTTCCCATATCCTCCTTACGTAACGTAACTAACCGTAATTAAAGTTCTTATTACCCACTGAAACATGTCTCATGATTTTGCTTGATGTTGTGAAGTAGGTGCCAGTTTAGAGAATTGTCAGTACCAAAACAGAGAAATTTAAGCATATTCATGTAAGAGCCAAATGTTGAGTAAAGTTTGTCGTAAAGTGTAACGTAACTAATCACGTATTTGCCCATATACATGATAACCAAGAGATTGGCGGAATAAAAAGTTAAATCGACCAATATATTCACGGATTTTTACTGGCAATAAATCGGTTGAGCGCATATCGATACATTGTAATTCATATATTTATTGCATTTTTGAGGGAATGTTTATATTTGCTACTTCTGATAAACCTGACATATGCATCTAGAAAATGAAAACCTGTAACAGTGTAATACGCCACTTTGAAATAATCAATGATAATGTTATCCATTTGTTGTCGAGATTGAAAACTGGTCAAAATCACTTTAAAAACAAAATCGGCACGAGTGGGTTTTTCCCTTATGAACCCCCATTGGTTAGAAAAAAAAGCTATTGCACTCTCGAGAATGTAAAATAATAAATACGTTGCCAATTGCGGCACGATGTAGATATTGCGAAGCAACGCGCGGAAAGTGACTTTGAGTTTATTAACCCAGTTCGACTTATGTGTCATTGGCGTTACAGTTTCCAAGTAACATAACTGTCATCAAAATGCGTGAAGGTAATTCAAGTACAGCGTGAACTTGACTTTACTCTTCACCTAGTGCACTTGCGAAGATGCTTATTCATAGCAACGTGTAACGAAGATTTAGTGAGGCTAAATAAAATGATTCATTGCTTCTTGACTGATTTCTGACGAGTCTGTACTTCGTTGGGCAACGAAACGCAAATAACCGAATTCCATGTACGCTCGTGACTGTGGTCAATTGTTTCCGGACCAGGGGCGTTAAATTAAATAAAGTGAATTATGCGACCGACTACGATTTTCAAATTATTCACGTGTGTCTTCTTCCAGGAATAGGTAGGTTACTCTAAAGAGGGAGTTCCGCTCTGCGCGCTTATGGACGAAAACCCTAATTTAATGTTTTACCTTTTTTTTACTGCATGGCAAATACAATAAGTAAGTGCATAAATACGAAAAATAATTATATAGTCATGTACTCGAACAAAAGTATGAGAATCCCTGGCAATTCCTGGTCCAAATTGGCAACACCTTAAAGGCAAGTTCCACCCTGACGTCAAGTTGGTTTTACTAAAAGTAGAACAATGAGAGAAACAAGTACTAATGAAAGTTTGGCGAAAATCCACCAAAGAATAGTGGAGTTATGAAATTTCACAATTTTAAATTGGTGACGTCACATGCGAGCAGCTTCCCCATTGTCATGTAACATGAATTCAATAAATTGCCACTTTTTATTGGTTCATGTTGATGGAATGGGTTATTAAATTTTGTCATAGCATGTATGAAATCATGTTTCTAATTATAATTACATTGAATACGTAGGTTATATCATTTTCAATTTTCTTAGAAAATGGCACTTATTTATGAATTTATGACAATGGGGGAGCTGCTCGCTTGTGAAGTTACAACAAATTTAAACTTTTGAAAGTTCATAACTCCGCTATGCTTCGGTGGATTTTCGCCAAACTTCCATTATAAAATTTCTCTCATTGTACTGCTTTTGTTAAAACCCATTTGTCGTCAGCGTGGACATTGCCTTTAACAATATGTGCTGAATAGTGTTTTTAAACCATTTAATTTCCAAATACCATCGACTCATATTGCAATTTTATGGTGCCTGTTTGGTGAATATTTCTTTAAGTCATTTTAGATAAATACGTAAACCTTGATGATTATCTAGTAGTTACCCCCATACAGAACGTTTAAAGGCAAGGTTCACCCTGACATCAAGTTGGTTTTAATAAAAGCAAAACAATGAGAGAAACATATTAGTGAAAGTTTGGTGAAAATCCACCAAAGAATAACAGAGTTATGAGGTTTCAAACTTTTAGATTTGTGACGTCACATGCGAGCAACTCCCAATATGTCATCTAATATAAATTCCGTAAATTGCCATTTTTTAATGGTTCATGATAACTGAATGGTGTTTTGTCATAGAAGCATGTAAGAAATAATGTTTCTACTAATTATATTGAATGCACAGGTAACATCATTTTCAATTTCAGAGAATACGGCCATTGTTATGGAATTTTTATCAACGATGACCTATGGAGCTAGTCCGCATGTGACGATCACATACTCAACTTGAAAACCTAATAACTCGTTTATTTCTTTGCGTAGGATTTTCAGTCAATACTTTCATTAAGATGTTTGCTCTCCATTGTGTTTTGCTTGTTATAAAACCAACTTGATATCAGGGTTACCTCTTGCCCTTTAAGTTATTTGTTTCGGTGATATTAGCCAAAACCCATACTTCATGCACCTCATTTGTTCAGTTTCATTATTTTGTCATATTCTGCTATGTTTTCAGATAAACATTCCCAGTTGTACAAAAACGAATCTGAAAAAAAAAATATGGAAGAGGTACAAACTATATTCTGATAGTTTAAAGCCACTGGCTAACATTTACCACAGTTAAAAACAAAATGTGAGCTACATAATCCTCCATGCTCCAAGTGTCTTTGATAAGGTCTAAAAATAAACCCCTGAAAAAAAAATTGTATTTCAAAATGTTTATTTAGTGCTTAAAAAATGTGAAAATCGCAAGTTGACCGGATTCACCTGCCAATATCCTCCCATAGACTTACTGTGTGTGAATCTAGGCAATTTTTTTTTTACTCGCCACGAGTACTAATTGTTTATTAATTCATATCTTGCCAATGGCAGCATAAATTTCCAAACTTGTGTATTCTACGGTGTTTACTTGTCAATTCAAACACTACTATGTAGCTCAGATAGCAAAGTTTGACAATTTTTTTTAATTTGAAGCTCCAGAATGTTAGCCTAGTACTTTAATTAAAATGGTGCATGTTGTGTGTATAATCAGATAATAACGCATACACACTCATCTATTATAGAAAGATTCGATTTTTTTACCCAACTATAATGTGAAATCGTTGAAATGTTGGAAGCCCTGGATATTATATCATGCACTGAGAGAACGTCACTTGTATTATAAATAGGTGGACAGTTAGAGGAACTTTCTACACATTTATGGATTTCCAAGTAACGATAGTTCGGTGTTAGGTGCAGGTATTTTAACGCGGTTAACTGCTATGACTAAAAGTACAGTAGCATTCTTTCCGGTAAACATAGGCCTTGCTTGACGCATGAAATGTAGGCATAATTTACCCAATTGGCCGCCTCGTATAAGTGGACAAGGGGCAGGGCTGCCACTCAAAATTTTAATTTTCCCCTACGCCGCATGCGTATTTTCCCCTACGGACACTACTTTTCCCCAAGGCCCAACAGGCCAATTTTTTCCTACGGAGCTATGTTTTCCCCTACAAAAATCCACTTTTCCCCTACGAAGGTACGTTTTCCCCTTTTTTTAATTGAGAAAGTTGACATTGTTATCACCTCGATACTGCAGCATGCGGTATCGCTCAAAGCGCGCCCAAAAATTTGGACACTTTTTTTCAATTTTGTTCCCCCCCCCCCTTTCCCTATCCGAATCATGGATCGACGCCCCTGAGTATACATTTGATGTTTAGCCGTTTTCCTTACCTTTTCACTGTAGGCCGACGTGGGTACCTCGCCCGCCCGGTCAGCAATCCCTTTTTGAACACATATACGTGTTTTTCTGAACAAGCATGGTGTCCGTTTTGTAATATCAGTGCCCCCCCCCCCCACCTCGGAGACGATTGTAATAGGTACTCCATAGAGTAGGAGTAAATTGTCAGTTTTTGTTAACATTTACATTCCCTTGCGTGTAATTTTTAAGGACACGCCGTACACCCCCCCCCAAAAAAAAAATACCATAAAAATAGTAGTAGTGATGATAATCAGTCTGAAACATCGACTATCTATAAATACATGTTGAACAAACCGTAAACTAGACAGAATAATAAGTAGATTACTCGTTTGTTATTCTGAAAAGAAGGCAAAACAAGATAATTAAAATGGACCTGGCAACAATACCTTCGTGTCATGTTTCACTGCTACGTGTGAAACTCCGTGTAAGCGTCCGTAAGGCCTTTATAAAACATTGTATATCGTGTAGACTGCACATTATACAGTGTGTATAAAAAAAAAGTAGACACTTAGAAAAAAAATTCTTAAAAATTGTTTTCGTGATTTTGAGATTATTTTTTGATATGAACATTTTATCTTGGACCTAAGCTATCTGATGACACTGTTGGTGTTGAAAGTATTTCACGCATGAGTGAGCACAACCCGCTTTTGTGCAATCGGCCAAAAATGCATTTGCGCACAGAATGGTGTTCTTATAATCAATGTTTAATGCCTCACAGACCGGTGCTGCAGAAGCTCTCAACTGATGTGCACAAGGATTGAATATACTCAGCATGCCTAGAGAAGAGCTAATATCAATTTTGTGATAAAAAAGACAAACATGAAGCACTGATTCATATATACCCCCATAAAAAGAAGAGATTGTCATGTTTTCAAGATGAACTGTGAATTCAAAAAAAAAATGCATTTTCTTCTTTTTACAGGGGTTGGGGTTGGTAATTGTATCTGAGTTATGCTTATTTTGTCTTTCTTGTCACAGAATTGGATATAAGCTCTTCTCCTGAGCAATGCTGGGATTTAGAATGTAGCAAAAATGAAGCAATGATCAGATTACAACCCACCCTACCCTTCTTAAAAAGCAAAGAAAATGACATTTTCTTTCAGTTCACAGTTCATCTTGCAAACATGACATTTTCTCCTATTTTAGGGATAACTTCTGAATCTTTGCTTCATTTTTTTGTCTTTGCCACAGAAATGATATTTCATCTTCTCTGAGCATGCTGAGGATTCAATCCTTGTGCATATCAGGTGAGGGAGTTTTGCAGCACCGGTCTGTGAGGCATTAAACATTGACTATAAGACACAAATTCTGTGCGCAAATGCATTTTTGGCCTATGGACGAAAAGTGCCTGTGCTCACTCATGCGTGAAATACTTTCAATACCAATAAGTGTCATCAGATAGCTTAGGTCAAGGTAAAATATTCATATCAAAAAATAATCTCTAGATCGATGAATATCTCGCGTAATAATTTTTTTTCTGAGTGTCTACTTTTTTTTTGATACACGCTGTACAACCCATGGTTCTGATTTTTACAGACGAGTTGAAAATGTAGTATTTTGGTAACGTCGAGTGTAAGTGATTGAAACACAACGCCGCCCTGAATTATGAGGGACCGGAGCACGATTATTCCAATCTTCCAAATACATTGACACAAATGTGAAAATCACAGTTAGTCTCTGAATGGTGCTACAGTAAGAAATTTATTTCAACATGATAAAAGCATTGCTGAAGGAACATGTTATTTCCGTCGAGACTATATTATATCGAGGTATCAAGTGAGATTTTAACCGCACTTAAAGATACATAGGCATTCAACAATTAGCATATCTATGATAGTACACACACACACACACACACACACACACACAATGTTCTCCACACTTTGAAAATACATGTATCATGTCAAAACATCGCAATGTCAGTGTTTTTAAATCTTCAGATTTTGTGACCAATTCTTTGAGTTTTTACATTGATTTGTTTATAACTCCCCATCTATTAATTTTGTCTTATTAAAGGCATCGTATGACAATGTTTCCAGTTAAAAAAAAAAATCTTAGCCACGGGATTCCTTATGATACCAGTGTCTCTGATTCGGTCTAAAAATGAAGCCCTGAAAAAAATTGCAGTTCAAAATGATCGTTCAGTGCTTTTAAAAAGTGAAAGTCATTGAGCTACCATTCCCGTTTTCCTCCATAGACTGCTGTGTAGCAGAATGTTCTATCAGCTGAGAATAATTCATGTGCCGATTTCTATCTGTACATATTTTACGAGTGACAGCATAACTGTTTAAAGTTTTGTGTTCTAGGGTGTTTATTTGTCCATTCAAACACTGTCAGATATGTCAGATAGCAAAGTTTGACATTTTTTGAAATGGGGCTTCCACAATGTTATATTTTGTCTTTAAATCACTGAAAGAAATTTGTAATGTTATTTATTCTTTCTTTTTGCATGTTACAAATAGAGTGAAGTTGATACACTCTAAGAAAAAAAGTTCAATTTAGCTACCACACATGGCAACACCATTCTAAACAGGTTCTTATAGGCAAGCCACTTAAGGTGCTTGATTAGCACTCTGTTCAATGAATGCTGGCTATTTTTTCACACTTTTTACGTCAGAAGGTGGCTCAAGAGCACTAATAAATGTGGCTGTATTGGAGAAGGCTGAGCACCTTTTGGAATCTTTTTTCCCCCCTACGAGTGTAGAATAAATCTGCTGCTGCAATGACCTTACGATTCTCCATACCTTTGTGCTAATATGAGGAAAGTTTTCATTTTTTTTGTCTTTCTCACTACGTTCGCATCAAAGTTTAAAGAGTGTGTTTAAGTCTAAAGACACAATCAACATTGGTGAGGTCAATTGAAAAATATAATTATTTTTTGGAGACACATACGAGTAGGAATTAAATAAATTAATTCGGCGGTTAAGTCGAATAATATGTTCACTTTATGTCCTAAAAGCAACCAAATTTGGCACAGATGTTTGATTTCGCACATAAAACGCAAATTCTGATATTGGGGCCGCCTCGAGAATTTGCCCAGGAGAGGCCGTGGCAGCCATTTTTGTTTGCAGAAATGCCGCCTTGAAAAATCAATTTTTAGATTTCGGCAAGATAACTTTGCTAACGGAACCATATATTACCAGTGTGTGTGGACATCATATTTAAAAGGGACCTAAATTTTCACCCAAGATGATAGCCCTATTTAAGAAGATTCAGTACATTATAGTTGAAATTTATGGCAAAAACAGTGATTTTTTTGCGAATTTTTTTGCCAAAGATGTAAATAATACTCCAAAATAATATTTCCCATATTTCAAAAAACCCTTTCAAGGTATAAATTCATGTTTATCAAAGACTGCCCAATATTACATCAAAACTTGTGAAAATTCTAGATTCATTGCTGTAGTGGAAAAAAGAAGTTATAGCCATCCAATCTGATAATTGATATTTACTTAAACCGTACAAAATCATAACCCAATGCATCCAATGGGTTGTTGTATCAAATACTTGTGGTACGAAGGATGGTATCATAATGTACAGAAATCAAGTTCTATTCTAGAGGAGCTTAAATAAGGCAATATCAAACCCGTGTTAACTTTGTCTAAAAGTACCAAACTTGGCACATTTGTTGATAAATATATAATAAACAAATTTTAGACATTGGGTCTTCGAGAATTTGCTCTAGAGATCCGTGACAGCCCATTTCCAAAATGGCCGTCACTTTTCAAAGCATTCGCTGTATAATTATGATTTGTATTTGTGAATGTATAACATAGATTTGTCATTTCCAGATAAAATGTGCACTAACCGGACCGAAAATACATGTTTCCTATAATAATTAACTATCATTTCTAGATATTATTTTAAATAAATAATGCACATAAAGGCGTTACCAATTTTAGAGATTTTTATTAAAATAAAAGAATAAAACAAATCTAAGGTTAAATATAAAAAAGATAAAGAAATTATCTCTCTCCGCAGCGCGGCGTCGCCCGCGTACGAGGAGGAGAAAAGAGAGAGATAATCCTTTTCTTTTTTTAATATTACTTCAGATTTTGTTTTATTCTTTTATTTAATAGAAAATCTCTAAATTGGTAACTTTAGTCGATTATTTATTTATAAATAATATCTAGAAGATGATAGTTATCATTAGTTTATAGGAAACGAATGTATTTTCGGTGGGTAGTGCACATTTTCATCATGAAATGACAAATCATAATATACATCACGAAATACAAGATCATAATTATACAGAATGTGAAAAGGAGGCCATTTGGAATGTGCTGTCACGCGATCTCTGAGCCAACTAATCTTCGAAGGCCCAAGTCTAAATTTGTATTATAATATTTATCAACAATGTGCCAAGTTTGGTACTTTTGAGACAAAGTTAAACAGACGGGTTTGATACTGCTCTATTAAGCTGCTTTAGAATAGAACTGATTTCATGTTACATTATGATATCATCCTTCGCTACACCATGATCCGACGATACACCACACTTGGCATTGGTTATGCATGTACGGTTTACAGTAAATATTCACCTATCAGACTCTGGATGGCGTAATAACTTCTTTTTCCATACAGCAATGATATCTAGAATTTCACCAAGTTATTGATTATTTGGCAGTCTTTGATAAACATGAATTTATACCTTGAAAGGTTTTTGAAATATGGGAATATTTTTTGGAGTATTATTCACATTTTTGGAAAAAATCGCAAAAATCACTTTTTGCCCATAAATTTTCAACTATAATGATACCTGAATCTTCTTAAATAGGGTATCATCTTGTAGAAAATTTAGTCCCCTTAATATGATGTCAACACACATGGTAATATATGGTTCCGTTACAAGTTATCTTCCGAAATCTAAAAATTGATTTTTCAAGGCGGCCATTTTTGAAAAAAAATGGCTGCACGGCTCTCCTGCGGCAAAATTCTCGAGGCCCAATATCAGAATTTGCGTTTTATGTGGAAATCAACATCTGTGCCAAATTTGGTGCTTTTAGACAAAGTAACAATTATTCGACTTAACCGCCGGACTAATTTATTTAATTCCTACTGTATGTGTCTCCAAAAAATAATTATATTTTTCAATTGACCTCCCCAGTGTTAGATTGGGTCTTTGACCTAAACACACTCTTAACTTTGAGCGAATCGTAGGGAGAAAGAAAAAAAAATGAAAACTTTCCTCATATTGCACAAAAGGTATGGGAGAATCGAATGGTCATGCAGCAGCAGATTTTACACTCTAAGGCGGCGGAAAAAGCATTCCAAAAAGGTGCTCAGCCTTCTCCCAATAACAGCACATTTATTAGTGCTCTTGACGCACCCATTCTGACGTAAAAGGTGAAAAATACAGCATTTCTTGAACAGAGTGCTTCAAGCACCCTTAGTGGTGCCTATAAGAACCTGTTAGAATGATTTGCCATTGGTGTGCTAAATTGAACTTTTTTTCTTAGAGTGTATCAACTTCGACTCTATCGTAACATGCAAAAGAAAGAATAAATAACATTACAAATTTCTTTCAGTGATTTAAAGACAAAATATAACATTGTGGAAGCCCCATTTCAAAAAATGTCAAATTTGCTATCTGACATATCTGACAGTGTTTGAATGGACAAATAACACCCTAGAACACAAAACTTTAAACAGTTATGCTGTCACTCGTGAAAATATGTACAGATAGAAATCGGCACATGAATTATTCTCAGCTGATAGAACATTCTGCTACACAGCAGTCTATGGAGGAAAACGGAATGGTAGCTCAATGACTTTCACTTTTTAAAAGCACTGAACGA
>JZLH01S0177840.1:0-19455 GCA_001188425.1 Eucidaris tribuloides | reverse complement strand
TTATTTTGCTACCCGGAACTGGACTTCAATATCCGGACGGTTTCAAATAACCTAAAACAAGATTGCTTGTTTTAGCATAGTTTTAGAATACAACATTTGTATTCGCTGTTGATGTTCAGGGTAACCTTCACTGACAAATGAAGAGTTATAATCCTGTGAGCATGTACTTGTCAGACTGCCTTCATGGCCCTGGGAAGGGGGGTGTTCAGCACCCCCAGAAATTTTTCAGAGGGTGTGCAGCACCCCCTCCTGCAAAAAGACGTGTATGTCTATTTTTCTTCAAATTTGGCCGCAAATTTGGCCGTGAAAATTTTTTTGGCCGCGAAAAAAATTTTGGCCTCGAAAAATTTCCCATCGACACCAACCCCCCCCCCCCTCTGAGCGACTTTCAGCTGTTGATTTGGCCTCAAATTTGGCCGTAAAAATTTTTTTGGGGCCGCGAAAATTTCCGCCGACACCCCCCACCCCGCTGAGCGACTTTTCAGGTATTGATTTGGCCGCGGAAAAAAATATTGGCTGCGAAAATGTTCCGACGACAGAAAAGAAAAGAAAAAGAAAAAGGAAAAGAAGACCGGAAAACGAAAAATTTGGACCAGGGATTTGGAGAAAAAAAAATTCGCCACCCCCCCCCCCAGCCTAGATCTGTTTTTATTTGTCAGTTCAGTGATTTGCACACAGTAAATCTATGGGAGGGACTGGGCAGGTAAATCCGGTCTACATGTATTTGAATGCTTGTAGATTTTCACTTTTGTAAAGCACTAAATAAACATTTTGAAATACATTTTTTTTTCAGGTCTTTATTTTAGACTAATCAAAGACACTTGGAGCATGGCGGATTATGTAGGTCACATTTTTTTAACTGTGGTAAATGTTAGCCAATGGCTTTAACAGGAAATCTTGCATACATACTTGGCCAGTATAATCACCATTGTGTTTAACTTAACACTTAACACGTCAAGTCTGCGGTCTGTCTGGTGTCGGGTGATCTGTGTGGCTGTTGAAATGCTTCTATCCCCTTTCAGTATTTGAATAACATCACTGAAAGTGATTGCGCCTGAAGCAGGTCACGTACAAAATCACATGAACAGATGAATAAGAACGAAATGAAATCTGTCTCGTTAACCTCCCTTAACACATCATTAAAATTTCGAACGAAATCCAGCGTTAAGGCTTAAAGGGCTTTGATGTGATTGGAAGATGTCGAAAATACCTTTAAGAAACAAATAGTTTAAAACATATACCAATGCATACACCAGGTGCAGTGTGTATCCTGGCTGGAAGGATTTGTCTGGAATTTTGTTTACTTGAGGTGAAACAAGTATTCATTTTGTTGAATTACTTTAAAGTGATAGGCTAACATTGTGGAGCTTCAATTTAAAAAATTGTCAAACTTTGATATCTGAACTACATAGCAGTGTTCATATGGACAAATAAACACCCTAGAATAAAAAAAAAACGTTCGGAAAGTTACACTACCAATGGCAAGTTATGCATGAATAAACAATTAAAACTCGGGGCGAGTTTAAATAGTACAGGTGTACACACAGTAAGTCTATGGGCAGGTGAATCCGATCAACTTACGATTTTCACTTTTGTTAAAGCACTAAATAATCATTTTGAAATACAAATTTTTCAGGGCGTCATTTTTAGACCTTATCAAAGACAATGGTAGCATGGGTAGCTCAGATTAATGTTAGCCAATACCTTTAATGCTGTAATAGAAATTGATCCCATACGAAGCTACACAACAAATTTGCAATGAGAACTGATGGCAATTGTTTAAAAGGTAATAGATATTTGACCATGAAATTTAAACAGCAGAAGCCTTGAACAGTGTACTTGATTTTAGGTTAGTTTTATCCAGAATAAGGAATTCTTCCAATCTTATTATTTGTCTTTAAGCAATTTTCATCTTGGGAGAAAATTCAGTAAATCTCCCGGAACGAAATAAAGCATTCATCCGCAGGCACTATGGCTGCTTCGCTTAGAACTTTGCCTGTAAACCGGAGCCAGATGTAAATGCACATAAAACTCGTATACGGTTAGAGGTTGTTTCGAACATTGACTCCGAAGAACTTTTCAAAATATACCTCCGGGAAAAAAGATATGCTTCACCGACAGAACCATGTAAGTGCTGACATATCACCATACTTTTATTCTTTTCAGTACGTGATACACTCAACTAACTTCCGACATACTTATTACAAAACATGCCATAGGGCGACACGTCTCGCTAAAGGTCAAAACAGGGGCAACTGCTTCCGGTGCTCAAATTAAGATGATTAGCCGCGGGGGCAAAGGATTCATGATGATATTCCTTTGATATCTTTCTGGAGAATATTTGGCTTGTCGACGAAAGTTGAGTTAACGTGCTGTCAACGTTTTGTAGCAGGGGCGGCTTGTCAAACGGGTTTGTGAGGTTATTTATGTACAGTGCAACGTTCAGTATCCGAAACACCATGCAGAATTATATCAAAAAAACATTCGTATACGACTCCAAACCAAAGAAGCCCTCATTGCCTTCTTCAAGAAGGTAATATCCATTAGGTAGAATACATGAGAATTTAGAATGTTGAAAATATGACAAAACCTTGAACACAATCGCACCAATGAACGAAGGGGAAAGAAGTTCTTGAAAACAATTTTGGAGCTGTTGGATATGTGAAAATTGTGTCCACACTCTTCGATGTAACATAGGTCATCTCTATCAATAAGCCCTCCACTTAAAATAAGTGTCAGAAAAATAATGAACCTTGTCTGTAATGTTGTTTATAGCAGGGGCCGATCCAGTTTTTGGATGGGGCGGGGCAAAAAGTTTGAAAAGTGTAAACATTTTCAGCGCGCTTTGCCCACAAAATTGCAATCTAAAATTTTGTGCGAAAATTATAAAGTTAAGTATGCGTACTAGTAATATCTTTATGTTAATTTAATTATTTTAGGTGCCTTGCACTACTTTTTTTTTAGCATAAATGAAAGGGTTCTAAAGGATTTCATCAAAATCAAAATTCAGTGTATTTATTACATTCTTTTTATGAAAGATACAGTATATCAACATTGTTTATTTACTGTACAAATTGTTGAAATTTAAATATGCTTTTGGTTTAGCAACGTATGTAAACCGAGAAATATCGAAGGTTGTAGAAACCTAGCAATTACCAAACTTGTCTGCAATCAGATTTCATTACACCAAATCCACCAATGCTGTAAACTTGGTTTTGATCATCAAGATCTCTGCTTCTAGCCTGCTACACCACAAAAGTATCCACCGTTGTACTGGAAATCATGTCAAACACACTGATAGTCCATGGATAGTCTATCGCAAGACTTATCCCATCCGAATCGAGTTGAGAATCGTTTGATTGCCAAATTTCGTGAAGTCTAGTCTGAATTACAGACTCAATCAGAGGCCGGCCGCGAAGGAGTACGAAATTTATTTCATTGGTGCATTCTGTACGTGAAAACAGGGATCACCTAGACCTGTCTATTTTGAGAACGATACATCGCTTCAAACTGGTATGAGAGTGAAGTGTGTTACTCGAGGACACAAACGCCATAGTGTGGACTCGAACCACGAGTCTCTAACTTGAAAAGCCAAGGTCTTATCCACTCAACAACGACGCCTCCATAAAATACTTTGCATAGTTTGGATAGTTCGAATACTTAGGACAGTTTCTCGCCGCGTGAAATATAAATAGAGAGACCGTGGCTATGAGTGAGACTACGACAACTCTTGACTCACGCAGACTGACCTTGAGGAAGGTGATGATTGCGGCCGTGATGGCGCGATGATATTAAATGAACTGATATTTATAAGGCACAGCCGACGAGCAAAGTACAATGTCCTGATAAGTTGACGATTTAGGCTTGAAGCCAGCAATGACTCTTAACCCATCCACTCTCAGTCACACATTTATGGAATAATCGCAAAGATATCAGTCTTGTAAATCAGATGCTGACAGTGTGTGTGGTTGTTTGTTTGTTCTTCGTTTGTCTGTTAGTTTGTCGTTTGTTGTTATGTTTCTTAAACAGAGACTATTGATATCGTCCAACGGTCAACTTACATTCTATAAGAATTCGTTGGCTATCATACGTATGGAAATCATTAAAGCACATTTAATTTAAAGTCACAGGCTAACAATGACCACAGTTTGAATAAATGTGAGCTACAGAATCATCCACAATGTCTTTAAAGGGAGAAGGAGCCAGCAACTAACAGGCATAAGTTAAGAAAAAATGACATTGTGAGTACTGTGAGAATTATGTTACATGGTGATAAAGACACCCTAAATAAGGGGTACTGTGTGATACTCACCTACAGCAAGGCCCTATAAATTAGTTTAATTTGTGTTTATTTTACGTGTTTGCAAGTTTTACCCCGGGACAAAACTCGCAGAAACAGCTATAGGTGGGGGGGGGGGGGGGAGGCTTATCGACTTAAACAGTGCATACATTACCACGGCGCGACTAACACACGTCGGGTGGCATGCATCGGTCACGCATGGTCAACTCCAGACCCGTGCATGTGCGATCTAATTGGTTGGCAAGAAATCAAAATTTTTTCTTAACTTATGCCTGTTAGTTGCTGGCTTCTTCTCCCATTAATAGGGTCTAAAAAATTAAGCCCTGAAAAATTGTGTTTCAATATGATTATTTAGTGCTTTAAAAAGTGAAAATCTATACTATTTCTGTACTCGTACTATACTAGGTTGACCTGATTCATCATGCCCATTTCCTCCCATAGACTTACTGTGTATGGATCAAGTTTATTTTATCCTCCACCGGAGTGGAAATTGTTTATTCGTGCATATCTTGCCAGTGGCAGCATAACTTGCCAAACTTTTGTATTCTGGGGTGTTTAGGCTCGCATGTGACGTCACAAATTTTAAAATTTTAAAAATTCATAACTGTCTTATTCTTCGGTGGATTTTCGCCAAACTTTCGTTTAGGGGCCTATCATGTTTCTTTCATTGTTCTGCTTTTATTAAAATCAACTTGATGTCAGGGCGGACCTTGCCTTTAAGCACTACTATAAAGCTCAGATAAGTTTGACATTTTTTTTTAATTAAAGCTCCACAATGTTAGCCTATTATCTTTAAAGAACCGCCAAAGCACGGAATCCCAACAAAGATATAAATCCTTACACTGCTTGAAACTTGACAAGGGATCTTTTTTCTTTTTTTTTGGAGGAGGAGGGGGGGGGGCTGGGGTGGGTGTGGGGGCTGAAACATAATCAGAATAACTGAATAACTTTTCCTTTAAGGTTGTTTATACGGCAGACCTGATGAAGTATTGACCTTTTTTGCTGTGAGCATATAATGCAATATGCTATTAACAGACTTTGAAGAAAACCACGCATAGATCTACGAAGAACGTGTTCCTAAGTTTGCTATAGCATTCCAGAATTAAAGTAAAGCGAATAGTCATTTTTATTCCATTCCTGGACAGGATGCTTAGGATCAGATGATAATATGGAGACAAGATTGCCCACAATGCAATTTACACTTGTTTTTTTTTTGTGGTAAACTACAGCTTTAGGGGGTTTGTGATCTGTACATGCACTGTGTTACTCCTTTTAGGACTACTTTCATACTGTACTTATTGCAGTTGTGCTGAAATTCTATTGTGCTTTTCCTTATGCAATTTTGAGTTTAGAAATAGAAGTATATGCATTAAAATGAAATGATGAAATATTGTCTATATATGAATCGCAGAAAATGGGTCTTTAAAGTGAGAAACACATAAAAAAAAAAAAGAGCCCCAAATCAACGTGGTAAAAGACGCCACTACCCACCGCCCCTGACCAACTGACAAAAATGGATTTATCAATTTACATTTTTTTTTACATAACTCATTTTGCTTGTATTTTTTAAAGCTTCTCTTCGAAATTTCCAAGAACATATGTTGCATTTTTAACTCGATGACATATTTCCAATTACCTTTGCCAGGCATTTCAGTTTATAATACATGATTAAATTCACGTTTACATCAGCGCCCTGTATGAACGCCGGAAATCAGTGCACCGGGGCTCTAGTCAAAGCGAGCTCTCAACAATGCAATACTTGATTTATAAAATGATTTGTTCTTCTAACAGCGGATATTTGTGGCAGATGGTTGATTTACATGCACTAAATGAGTTGTTATTGTCCCCCTGTGTCGCCTACCCAGACGGGGTCAAGGGTCAACTGACACGTCAATGTTTTTTACCCTAGGGTAATGGGTTGTTATGTGTAATGCTCGGATGTGAATGTCTCAGTGATTCTGTGAATATGAAGTCATAATTCTTTCCACAAACTATTCAGGTATGTCATTTGTTCGGCTACGAGTAGTAATCGTAAATTGTGGCACATGATGAAAATAATGTTTAAAATGTTACATCAAGTTTTGATAGGCCTATAGATAAGAATAGGGGTGATGGCGAATGGGCAACAACAAAATAATGTTCATAAGGCTGAGGTCACAAATAGAAAAAGTGGCCTGCTCGGCGACCGGGCGGCGAGTTTTTAGCCAAATTCGCCCGGTCACCGAGCGGTAGCCGCCCAGGCACTGCTGGTTTTTGGGGCATCGGTGGGTCGCCGCTGAAGTTTTAGCGCACAGTTAAAATTCTGGCGGCGCCTGCTCGATTTTACTCACCGCCCAAATACACGTCCGGTGTCCGCGCGGTCACCGGGCGCTCGCCGCCTGGGTATCGACCTATTCAAGCAATCACCATCGAACGATTTATGTTAAATATGTCACTTGTTGTTGTTGTTGTTGTTGTTGTTGTTGTCGGTTTTAACGGCGCATATCAATCGATGACTGATTATTCACCCCGAATAATCTACTTTTCGAAGCTGCTTAATAAAAGGTATAGTCTAGGTTCTAGACGATGCTAACCCCAGTGATTGCGACGCAATCACTGGGGTAATCGCCCTCACTCGGCTTGGCGCGATATTCGAGTATAGGCTGCAACTCGGAGAATTAAACCGAAATAGCAACGGCTAGAACCTAGACTAAATAGAAGGCCACCGAGCGGTCGCCGCCCGGTCGCCACCCAGTCGCTGTTGGGCAATAGGTCAGTCACTGGGCGGTGAGTTCAAAATCGGTCAGCGTCTGGACGGCGCCTGCTCGATTAGGTCGGTACCCGGGCGGCGCCCACCCAGCCACCTGGCGTGTTTTGGGCGGCGAATATAAATCGAGCAGGCGCCGCTGGAATTTTAACTCCGCACTAAAACTTCAGCGGCGACTGGCCGATGCCCTGAAAACCAGCGGTACCTGGGCGGCTGCCGCTCGGTAACCGGGCGAAATTGGCTGCTCGGCCGCCGAGCAGGCCAATTTTTTTATTTGTGACCACAATGTCAGGCCCTCCTCAGCGTGCTCCACAAGAGACAACATATAGATTTTTGTATAAAGTTTTCTAAAAGTCCACATGTGTTTTTTACTGTTTTAAGTAAATAAAAAAGCCAAAAGCACAAGAGAAAACAAATTGAAATGGAGAAAAAAAACCTGTATTGTTAATGGCCACAGTGGGGCAACCACATAAATATAACCAGGTTGCCAGTGAAAAATATTCCCGGAGGAGCCCAGTGGTCCGCCGCCATTACGCATTTATATCTGCAGGGTCCTACCGATCACCGGCGGGCTACCGGCCGATTTCTTAACAATCGTCCGATGGCTGGTGGGAGACCGCCAAATCACCCGATGACCGAGGGGAGACCGTCCGATGGCCGATGGGAGACCACCAAATCGCCTGATGACCGGTCCGGGAATCGGTCAGTCATCGGTCGGTTACTGCCCGGTCGCCGCGCGGAGAAGCTCCCTCGATTTTGCCCAGTTTTGACTTAAATCGATCGGTGACCGACCGGAAATCGACAGGACGCCGCCCGAGCATCGATAGGGCTTTACAGCCCGCTCAACATGCTCCAAGAATCGCTGGGCGATGCCTAAATTCCAGCGGCGACTGAGCAGGCTATAAATCGGGCGGTCACCGCTTTTATTTGTGACCATAGCCTAATACAGAAATAGTAAAAGTCACTTCTCTTTCCTCCTTACCTCCTCCTTATTCACTCTTACTCTTTCTCTTCTTCCCCTCTTCTGAACAGTCGTTCTCCTCCTCCTCCTCCTCCTCCTCCTCCTCCTCCTCCTCCTCCTCCTCCTCCCCTCCTCCTCCCTTCTCCCTCCTCCCTCCTCCGCCTTCTCCCCTTCTCCTTCTTCCCCTCCTCCCATTCCTCACAAGTTCATGGGAAAACAAGTAAAAGCAGTCTGAGGATTTACGTTCTCCAAGCTTAACTTCTACGAACATTTATCCTCCTAAAGGTCTATGTATACAATGAACAACAAAAACAGTTACAAATATAATCACAATGTATGTGCTAACGAAATAAATACAAAATAAGAATACATTAATTCTTTTTAACGATGGTATAACTTTCCCTTTCAGCCCCCCCCCCCAAAAAAAAAATGGTTCACTTAGCTGCGGCTATAAGCTTCATCATCATCCTCTCAAAGTGTTTGAACTCATTACGCCACTGATAACTGTGACTTCAAAGCGATTGTAAACGCATTACCAGGAAAAGACTAAATATATAGTAACACACGGTACAGAATACAGTGAAAGTTGCCGCACATTTGCGTATTACAAAACTAACAAAAATGTTTCATTTGCCCTCCCTCCTCTAGGAAGTTTTAGCATTTTGTGAGGAGGGGGTGTCTGGTTCCCGGGTTTGATCCATAGAATATTGATATGCATCTGAATAGACACATAGGCCTTAGAGGTAGAAATGACAGTCTTTCTTCTTTGCTGATGTTTGTAAAATATTTTTTTAAGGTTTATCTCATTAATGCAGGGTTTGATTTACAGGCGAGAGAAGAATCCTCACTGCTCTCCTGAGAGAACACGTCGAGACAAGGTCAAAGGTTAACTAACGCGTCAATGTTTTACACGCCACATGAGAGTGACAAATACGGGACCCACATCGTAGATACTCATGTTAATACGCCATTACGATTTGACCTCAAGCTTGAGTTACATGTCATTATCATTTAGAGGAAATTTGTCCAGAACATTTTATTTGCTGTAGCAATCAAGTAACAGTCTTATTGTCTACCTGCGATGTTGTCCAGTATAGCCTTATGTCTGTCTGTGTGCGTGTGTCTCTATGTGTTTGTGTGTGTTTGTCAGTCTGTCTGTGTTCTTGCATTCGAACCCCTGCCCCCCCCCCCCCGAAGAAAAAAATCTTGGTATTCCCGAAAGGTGCGCGATGTTGACAGGAAAAGTCAAGTTCGTTTTCAAGGCTATGCAACAAGTTTGTCCTCCCTGTTTCGCGTCCCAAGTTTGATGCCCGATTCTTCCTGTGAAACTCAACAGCTGCAACAGGGTCAAGGTCATCCAAGGTCAAAGTCGTTGGACTCAAAGGTCAAGGTTACAAGTGGAAAAGATTGTCTACGTGAGGATATGTCAATATTGATGCGATTTTGTAATAGTAGTAAGCCATATCAATATTGCACTGCTCGTTAAACGCTACTGGATTATGTTTTGAAAATAAGTTATCAAAAGACAAGGTATCGAATTTTGATGAGATGTAATAAACATATATACTTTTCTCCAAAATACTTTTAGTTTCTACTACTTCTTGACCTCTTATTTATAGTTTATCTGCTACTCTTCCTGCTTGTTCTTCCCCTTCTTTGTTTTTCTCATTCTTTCTTCTTCTCTTTCTTTCTTCTTTCTACTTCTTTTTCTTCTTCGACTTCTTTTCTTCTTCCCCTTCTTCTTTTTGGTCTTCTTCATCTTTGTATTCTGCTTCCTCATCTTATCCCTTTTCTTCTTCTTCTTCTTCTTCTTCTTCTTCTTCTACTACTACTACATTTTTTTCTCTTCCCAATCCTAATTTGATCTGGTACCTGTACTCTCGTTCCCATCGAAAAGGTCACGAGGGCAACACATCCAAATTCGGAAAAGACTGAGGAGGCCGAAATATGGTGCAAAAACATTTTTATGATTGGCCATTTTGTTGTGCTTTCATCAAGGTTATGAAGTTGTAGATTTACGATGGAATCATCCCACGGTATATCACCTTAGCAGGTGACCCTTGTAATTTCTTACGATGAGGCCACCCCACCCTAAGCATGTATAGCATCATCCAACGATGTATTGTTGCTTTTTATTTTTGGGTGTAACTGCAGATTGAGTACCGACAAGGCTATTGGAAGAAGAAAAAACAAGATTATCATGAGGCAAAAATAGCTTGAAGATGAAATGTTGAATTTCATGGTACATATTGTATAACAATACTTTCAGTTAAAAAAAAAATAGATGCGTGTTTACATGTAATCAGGGTTTTGATATGGTATAAAATATAGGTCTAAAAATCCACTCTTATTGAAGTCTGGAAGAATCGTTAGATGCTTTAATGAAGTGAAAATCTGTTAATTAACCGGGTTTACCATCAATTCCTCCATAACCTGAAGAGTTAGAATAACCTGTTTTGGAATCATTATTTAAGTGATATTTATTCCTACATGTGACTGGCAGCATTATTTTCATAACATTTATATTTCTTGGCGATAATGTAATCATGTAAACATCCAGTAAACATCTCAAATATCAAATTTCCACTCTTTCTTAAAATTGGGCCCCTACAGGTAGAATATTATCCATTACCTTTCAAGCATTACCGTGGGGCTATCACGTTTTTGGTTCAAGAAAAATATTTCAAAACTGCTGTCTGCATAGGATAATATATTCACCTGTAAGATAATCTAGCCATCCTGACCAAACACCCACTCATGCATGGAGTAAAATTGTAATACAGATGTCTAGCAGTATGTGAAAGAAAAATGGCAAGATTGAAAGTATAGACCTTAATTAAAGTGATAGGCTAACATTGTGGAGCTTCAATTTAAAAAATGTCAAACTTTGATATCTGAGCTACATAGTAGTGTTCAAATGGACAAATAAACACCCTAGAATACAAAAGTTTAGAAAGTTACACTGCCAATGGCAAGTTATACATGAATAATCAATAAAACTCGGGGCGAGTTTTATTAACCTAGGTGTACACACAGTAAGTCTATGGGAGGAAATGGGCAAGTGAATGTGGTCAACTTACGATTTTCACTTTTTTAAAGCACTAAATAATCATTTTGAAATACAATTTTTTCAGGGCTTCATTTTTAGACCTTATCAAAGACACTGGTAGCATGGGGAATCATGCGGCTCAGATTTTTTTAACTGTGGTAAATGTTAGCCAATACCTTTAATATGACATAATGCTCCTGAAATTAAGCATACTGTTTATAGTTTCTGCTGTGAAAAATTTATAGATATGAATTTCCTCTTTGTTGTTCAATTATTATTTTAAAATGCCGTGACAGGGAAATTTGTGGTGTACTGTAGCTCTCTATGCGACCAATTTCTATCAGCGACCAGATAAATTAAATGTTATGACATTAATGCTTGTATCTCCTTAAGTAAACAAATTCAAGACAAATCCATGTCCAGGTATGAGATATAACTTACGTATATATGATGTATCAACTCATTTGAGGTATTTTCGTCTTCTCCCAATCATGTCACTACTCTTTAATCAATGACATTTGAAGAATTTAAAGCCACTGTCTAACATTTACTACAGAATTAAACAAAATGTGTGGAGTACATAATCCTTCATGCTCTAAGTGTCTTTGATAAGGTCTAAAAATGAAGCCCTGAAAAAAACCTTTATTTCAAATTGATGATTTAGTGCTTAAAAAAGTGAAAATCTACAAGCATTCAAATTGACCGGATTCACCTGCCCATTTCCTCCCATAGACTTAGTGTGTGCAGATCAAGGCTATTTTATCATCCGCCGGAGTAGAAATTGTTCATTCATGCAAACCTTGCCATTGGCAGCATGACTTTCCAAACTTTTGAATTCTCGGGTGTTTATTTGTCCCTTTGAATACTATTTTGTCAAAAGTTTGACCATTTTTTTTTTAATTGAAGCTCCACAATGTTAGCCTATCACTTTAAGTTCCGTGGAATTCTACTTCAGTGCATGTAAATCGTTTCATCTACGCTACAAAATACTGATGTTTATCAAAAAAAGAAAAGAATGTTTGTAGCTGTTTTGTTAAGCAACACTGTTTTATTTTGTAATTTTATGTTGTTAAATCATTTCTATTTCAAACAACTTTTGCCCACACTTAAATATTTTAATAATACTCAAGTATATTCGTATAATTTGCAGATGTCTTTGTACAAGACAGGGAACCTATAGTACGGAGAATGCGTGTCTGAATATACCATTTTATACTTGAAAATCGAAACAAGAAGACATAATTTTTCCTTTTTTTACCGTTGGTATCGATTCATGATATATAACTTGGAAAATACTTGTAAATTATTTGTCCAGACTATCATTTCTGAGAAAAAAATATCGATAAACAAAAACAACTATAAACATTTCAAAAGCCAACATGCTGTTCTATTCCATTTGGAATTGCGTCTGGGACTTTCTGATTTGTTCGGCAATTGATTTATTGTTGGTGTAAATTCATGAAATTGATAGGTACATTTACCGACATTACGTACGATTTTCCCAGTAAACCAAATTTTGTTTAAATCTACTCCGATGTAGATCGGGTGATTATGGAACAAAAAGTCAAATTTGGATAAGATAACAACAATTCCTAGAAGCGAAACAGCAGGGAATGTACCTTTCCTGCAGGTGAGGTTTGTACCTGAGAATCAAAATAGAAAATAAATTATTGTCTTGTCTGACGTTGATTTATTGTGAACGTAAAGGGAAAAACACTTGAATTTGTGACGTGGATTTTTTTTTAAATAAAGGGGCACTAGCTTGATTTATCGTTTGTTATTTTCGACATTTCAAAAACTTGCCAAGAAAATAAATCCTATAGCGTAAAATCGACTGCATGTACATGGAAAACAGTCACAGTTCAGGGGCAGTTTGGGTGTGATAGATAGATAGATAGATAGATAGATAGATAGATAGATAGATAGATAGATAGATAGATAGATAGATAGATAGATAGATAGATCGAGAAAGATAGATAAATGGATAGATCGAGAAAGATAGATAAATGGATAGATAGATTTTGATTTTGTATTACATTTTCACTTTATTTTTGTGTGTGGTATTGTTCACAGGGCCCAACGGAACACCGCAGCTTTGTTTGAATGGGCTACCTGTTTTTGAATATGTTAATAGATAAATAGATAGATAGATAGATAGATAGATAGATAGATAGATAGATAGATAGATCACTGTAGATAGATAGATATGCAGATATATAATTTGAAAATAGAGAGACA
This sequence comes from Eucidaris tribuloides, assembly GCA_001188425.1. Classification (NCBI taxonomy): domain Eukaryota; kingdom Metazoa; phylum Echinodermata; class Echinoidea; order Cidaroida; family Cidaridae; genus Eucidaris; species Eucidaris tribuloides. The sequence goes on along the minus strand of JZLH01S0177840.1, from coordinate 6,161 downwards.
CAAATAGATACAATCATTAATCTAACTTCCCACATTGTTTTTGCCCCTCTTTCAGTCGAAAAAGGGGGGGGGGGGGTTTACTCTAGCATACATCCCTATGACCTATGTACAAAAATATTTCAATCATTCCAATGTAATTTTTTTTTTTAGGGGGGGGGAATTTCCGCGATTTTTTTTCGCGATTATTTTCGGCAAACGTTTTACAAAATTCACAAAAGACTCTGGCTACTAGGGTGGTCATGCATACATGTATAATCATATCACTCAATCAGATTCGCATTTCCTCAGTTGCATATATCGCACAGACGTAGCGTAGATCCGTGCCTCTTCAAAGCATTTTTAAAAAATAGGCCTTTTCGATTTCCAGTTTCTTAAAATACACTGGTGAAGCAAAATCATGTCAAGGCAGATGCGGGAAATCTTCAAACTGTTAACCCACTCGATATAATAGTGCTCAAGCAAATGCATTTTTACCCCGGAATTTACCCGGCCTCGGCCTGGCCTCGCTAGAGGATTCCGAGGATTGACGCAAGTGTCCAAGGACGAGGCCGAGGATTTTTCTCCGAGGTCAAGGACGAGGCCAAGGCCAGGATTTTGGCCTCGAGGCCGGCCTCGAGGACGAGGCCGTCCTCGAGGACTACAACACTGCTGATCAGGAGACAGAAAAGGGTTGTATATCCATCACAATTTTCAACACTGACCCGCCCTTTAACGATTTTACGAAGGCTCTGCCAGTATTGACGTCATTGCAAGCACTTTCAGTCAATGACGGATCCCTGTAGAGTAACACACGAGTCCACACAGCTAGTTTTCATTCTTTATAGGCTTACATGTCACAATCCTGCTTTAACGAAATTGACATAACAACTGCTCCTTAAATTAACACCGAAATCGTTACCCAACAGAAATATCAGGAACTGATTTTTATAATATCAACATATTTTTTTAACGTAAAACAATATTAACTTTTTCACCAACTGTTTCGAAGTAAACACCACTGAACAACAAACTGAATTCTTTAAACTTAACTAAAGCGCATGTTTAGTTTCGGCGTAGTTTTGTTATTTGAAAGCGTTATGCCCAAAGGCAGTCATATCACACCAATAACAGATTCTTAATGTCTTTCGTGTTCTTTTTATTAATTATTGAAAAATCTTAGGGGGGAGGTTGACCCCGAGATTTTCGACTACATTTTACAGTATAGCATCCAAAATGTTAATAAGGTGTTAAGGTAATCTGAATCATACCTCAGCAGAAAGATCAGACTCTGATCTTTCAGTTGAATAACAATTGATTAAAAAAAAAGAAAGACATTCAGAATCTGTTATTGGTGTGAAATGACATTTGGGCATAAAGCGTTCAAATAACAAAACTACGCCGAAACTAAACTTGCGCTTTAATATCCAAAATTTTATAGGTGAGGGGAGTTTCATAAAGGGTAGTTGCCTAGTTGAGCGATGGTGTCAAGAAACGCGATAAATACGTTAAAGACATTCGCTGTATATAGACCGACTGTTTCCAAGATCAGTTTCACTAGAATCATGGAGTTTATATTCCATATGCTTTCTCAAATTTTTGGACACAAACTTATTTTTTTTTCGTTCCAAAACATCACAAATACGGTAATTTTATCAAGCAGTTTTTGGCTCAATGTTGGATGCCATTCCTGTGAAGTCACGTTTCGCGTTATGAGATTTGTAAACCGAGTTCAAATGCGTGTGAAGGCGAACGCAGACGACGTGGGTTTTCGCGCCAAAAAGAAGAGAGAAATAGATGGAGAAAAAAGTACGTATGGGGCCAAGGTTGCTACAGCCTGGAGCAAGTGTTGATATTGTCTGTCACGGTGGGGATCTTATATTTTCAGGTGATGACGAACAGGGCAGAAATTTAAACCCTCAGGTTGGTTATCGTCTCGTAACCAACACGGTCATGTACGTTAATGTGCGTTTGGAGGTTGATGTCTTGTTCACAAGTGTTTTAATTTTGGTTCTCACACCCATACACTTGATGCCGTTTTAATATGGCATTTCACATTACGCTTGGTTGTAATGTACAGTGGCGCTCGAAAACATCGTCATGTTACAAATGGCTACAAATGCGTTTCCTGAAACGCATGCATTTACTCCATTGGCTTTGCGTTTCGTCACGTTTGAACATCGTTTTAAGAAACGCGTTTGTAACTTGACGATGTTTTCGGGCGCCACTGAACTATTGGTTTATTTGCAGATAAAACGACGAACCAGTTTGAAGAAAATGTGTTGATCAGAATTGCATTTAAAAGCACACTATCGAGAGACTGTTCGGAACTTAAAGGCAAAGTTCACCGTATGTTCTTAATAAACGCAGAAAAATGAGAGAAACCCATCGACCGCTATCATAACACTGCTGGAGACAGCGTTTAAAAATTGTCGAACTTTGCTATCTGACATCTCTGACAGTGGTTGTATGGACAAATAAACACCTTAGAACACAAAAGTTTGCGACAGTTATGCTGTTCACTAGTACAATATGTGCCAGATCAAATTGGCACATTATTTCTTTCGGGCGATAGGAAATTCTGCAACACAGCAGTCCTATGGGGGAAAGCTGGAATGGTCTCTCAATGATTTTTACTTTTTTTAAAGCACCTACTGATCTTTTTAAAACTGCAATTTTTTTCAGGGCTTCATTTTTAGACCATGTCAGAGAGCACTGGTAGCATGAGGAATCATGCAGCTCAGATTTTGTAAACTGGAAGCACTGTTATACAGTGCCTTTAATGGAAGTTTGGCAAAAATCCATCAAAGAATAACAGAGTTATGGAATTTGAAAGTTTTAGATTTGTGACGTCACATGCGAGCAGCTCCCCATATGGCATGTGACTAAAATTCCACAAAGTGCCGTTTTCTCAGAAATTGGAAAAAGATTTTATCTGCGCCTTCAATATCATTATCAGAAACATTATTTCATACAGGATTCCAAAAAAAACACACCTCCCATTCAATTATCATGAACCATTAAAAAATGGTAATTTATGAAATTTATATCACATGACATGTGGGGGAGCTGCTCGCATGTGACGTCACAAAATCACAATTTTGAGACTCAAAACTCTGTTATTCTTTCGTGGCTTTTTGCCAAACTTTCATTAATATGTTTCTCTCATTTATCTGCGTTTATTAAAACCAACTTGAGGTCAGGGTGAACTTTGGCTTTAAAAAGGCATTATATAACATTGTGGAAGCCCCCCCTCCCCCCCCCATTTTGGAATTGGCTTTGCTATCTGATGTGACAGTGTTTGAATGGACAAATACATACCCTAGAACACAAAACTTCAGGGAGTTATGTTGTCACTCGTAAAATATGTAGGTCTACAGATAAAAATCGGTACATAAATCATTGTTAGCTCAGAAAAATTCTACAACACAACAGTCTATGTGGGGAAACTGGAATGGTCGCTCAATGATTATCACATAATAATCGTTTTTTAGAGCTTCATTTTTAGACTTCTTCAGAGACACTGGTAGCACGGGGAATCGTGTAGCTCAGATTTTTGTTTCTTTAAAGGGAGAAGGAGCCAGCAACTAACAGGCATAAGTTAAGAATAACGATGACATTGTGAGTATTGTGAGAATTATGGTACATGGTGACAAAGACAGCCTAAATAAGGGGTACTGTGTGATACTCACCCTCATCAAGGCCCTATAAATTAGTTAATTTGTGTTTATTTTACGTGTTTGCAAGTTTTATGTAGGGATAAAACTTGCAGAAACAGTTATAGGGGGAGGAGCTTATCAATTCAAACAGTGCATACATTACCACGGTGCGGCTAACCATTGAACTATAGTTCAGTGCGGCTAACGCACGTCGCGTGGCATGCATTGGTCACGCATGGTCAGCTCCCTGCAGTGAACGTGCACTCTGATTGGTTGACAAGAACTCAAATATTTTCTTAACTTATGCCTGTTTGTTGCTGGATCCTTCTCCCTTTAAACGGGAAACATTGTTATATGGCTTTAAAGCATGACGCAAACCTATATGATTTACTCTCCCCCCCCCCCAACCTACACAATCCGCAATACGCCCTTAAATGATGTTTGCTAACTTCAGGTCACAACTGGAAATGAGGGGTGACGGGCTTCTTCTCCCGAGCAGCCGATTTTTGTCGCCCCCAAAACGACGACAAGTAGGGCAAACTTTCCGATTCAATTTCAAGGGCTTTCGAAATATCACAGGATCCATCAACTTCATGAATTAACCGCCAATAAAATGACATCCTGGATGTTACGAAATAAGTTACGATGGACTATACTCCACGCATTTTTAGTCCAGACACTATGTTGACATAATAACACATGCACAATTCGTCAAAACGGGGATTTTCATTAATTTCACCAAACTTACTACACTAAAAGATGTAGCAACATGTCGGCCTATCCACATTACTATAAGGCGGACTACAGCCTTATGTGACCAGATTTTTAGAATACTGCATGAGGAAATCGGTCTACGCCAACACTTCTACAGTTTTGAAAATGAGAAATTAAAGTGGAAAAGGGAAGAATCTCAATTGAAAAAGAATCGTAAACGTCTAGTCAGGAAAAGCAAAAATGAGAGAAGCAAATGACGCAAATAAGGGGAGGGGTAAAAATGATGAGGAAGGGGGGGGGGGGAGATCACGGAAGAATTTCCATAATGTGGATCATATGACTGCGTGGTCAATCTGTGTTCTCTTCCTTTTCGTTTGTTTTAAATTTTTTGAAAACTTCACGAGTTGAAGAGAGATGATCGTTTGAAATTCACTGCAATCACTTGTTGACGTTATGGGGATATTCTGGCTATTTTAATGGAAGGACAAAAAATTCTTAAAAAGTCACTTGTTCGCTCGTCAGCTTCGAATGGATCAGATCAAGATGTCTTGTTCGGTCATTTTCACGTCAGGTGACTAAATCCCTCCCTTGACCAGCCTTTCCGTCCATGACCGAAATAAAAAGATCAGTACGGTGGCCCTGAAAGGACAACGTCAATTGTTAAAATCACTGATCGTTATAAGACGATTGATGCAAGAAAGATCCAGCCCAGAGCTTGAATACGGGCCTGACTACGTTTCAGTTTGAATATCTGGGTTTAAGTTCAGTCTATTTCGGCCAAATCTACGTATTATCAAGGTTGGGTAAGTCAAAAACATAATCAATACACTTTACCAAAAGTGGGGTATCAGCTGATAATTTAACAGCCATAGTCTTTCCATTAGTGATGCGAAGCATAGTGTTGAAATGTAACATTCTGGATGTTACTTCAATACCAAAATATTGAATTTTTACCTAAAGCTTTTTAACACCACTTGTGTGAAATTTAACACTATTCAATTCAATGAATAAAGGGGCCCCGACATTTTACATTTTACAATATTCAGGGCACTGATAGATCATATAGGTGTAAAAAGATAATTGCAAAGAATTTATATTTTACCATTTACCAAAACTATACCTTGGCTTTAAAATGTGCCATATTAAACCTATAACATTACACAATGGGGCTATCAGGGAATATTATTTCATAATTTATTAGTATAATTTATTCAAGATGTGCAATAACTGTATAGCACATTTAGAACGTGTTTTGAAAAAAAGATATATCATAAAACTTGAAAGCATATACTGTATAGTGGAATAAGCTGTAAAACAGAAGTGCGTCTTATTCGGACAAATTCCTCAAGTCATTCATTCCGTTCGAATATTAATGTTATTTTCGTGACGATAATCACGTAGATGATCTTACGGAATACATATAATATAATAATCCTTAAATATACCTTGCATGAGAGACTGGAGGTTTAACCTTATCAAATCAAGTTTGTATAAAAGCACTTCGTAATCAGGTAATCATTTTGAACTGCGATTGCCAGGGTTTCCTTTTAGGGGCCTTATCAGAGACAATAGTATTAAGCAGAATCATGTGGCTCAGATTTTTTTTAAAACTGGAAACATTGTTTATAATGATGCCTCTAACACATTTGCGGATAACAATACCTCTAAGGGCCACACTTATAAGGTGACCTCTTGTTCAACCTAGGTGAGGCAGGACATTTGGGAAGCTATGGATTTCCTTAAAGGTATGGGGCACCGTGATTCCATCTCTTTGAATACGTCATTCGGGAAAGCATTTGCTGGGTACTTTTG